>ML778357.1:958452-969786 GCA_009831015.1 Picea engelmannii
TTCGTACCCATTGACGCCCTTCCCAACATCCATGGTGTCATTCCCCCTGTTATTCTCGGTGCGAGATATCATCAGCTCGTGGGTAGTTCAGACCTCCTGTATCTTCAAGTGCATGCAGATGTTCTCCCCTCCGCAATTATGGTTAAATCTCCACTCTCATTCAGGTATCTTTTTGCATTTCTCCAACGAAATCCAGGACATTGTGCTTCTATGCCCTCTTACCATCATGTGGCGGAGATCCAGAGCCCCTTGCACTTGTTCGTCCTACGTCTCTGAGGAATTGAGGGAGAAATTTCATTCTTTATGAATGGATGTCAGGCGTGCAAAAGAAAGAACAAATACTCACCTCAGGGATTTTCTGAGGGAAAATCAGGGGATTCAGGATGATATTGTCAATTTACAAGGTTAGTTGCATCAACAAGAAATCAGGCATAAGCAAGAGCTAGCAATTTCTCTCCGCGGGATCAACAAGAACACCAGGCATATTGGAGAAATGGCTAAGCAAATGGGAAATCCATTCAACCGCCCCCAACATCCAGCGAACTCTAACGAATCAACTAGCTCAAGGCTTCCCTCAACATTCCACTATGAAGCAAGCAACGTGCGTCCTCTGGTACCTCTTGCTTCTGTGATGGCTCCAGCCCGGTCCAACCCAGGAGAAGGAAATCAACAACCAGAAGCAAATCCAACAAATTTCGAAGAGGACTTGGCATATTTTCATAATTTCTAGATAGGTTTTTGATGAAATGTAATTTTTTGTTAATTTTGTTTACATATGTAGCCATTTTTACATAGAAAATCAATAGTTCCTACTGGACTAGTTTCACTAGCGCAATTAGATTGCAACAGTCAGACAGTTTTTTAAGACAAGAACAAAGATCTTAATACTTTACTTTTTGTAATTTGTGAAAGCACAAATCCCTTTTTAGTCCTTGCTAAAGGCCTGGGACTATGACAATGAGTTTGCTCTTTGACTCTAGATTAGTTTCTGGTTGACTTTAAATTTGTGTACGATATCCAATGTATAACATAGGAAATCAACATATGTATTTTTTTATATAATAAAAAAACATATTTTTCTAAAGTTTAATTGGCTAATATCTTTGATGTCTTATTACGGGCTTCACGTCATTCAATATATATAATTGATTATACAATTAATAAATTTGCCAAGTGTTGTTTGACAAGAATGAATGTTGGGTGCATAAATATTAAATGATAATGATACTTGACCTGTGTGCTAATTAATTATATATTTTTAATATAATAAAATACGTATTTCTCTACTATTTGATTGATGAATAAATTTGTTGTAAGTTCAAGCGTACTTTCACCTTGTCTTTTATTGATGGCCACGAATTGCCAGACTTGTACGCGGTTTCTCTTTACTAATAAGCTGGAAGATAAGGTTCCTCCTCATAAGATGCAAGTCGTGAAAAATCTCACGGGAGTGGAGAACAGTTGGAATCGTTTTCCAACATCAAACAACCAAACACAACGTCGTTATCTATGTTGTATGTGCAGGACAAGTGACCCAGTATAAGCTCCACTCCAAACATCAGTGCATAAACTTTTCCCTCTAGTTTAATCTGCAACTTTCCGCTTTACGGAACAATGTTGGCGTCTATCTCTAAAGTTATGTGGTTACATGAATCGTGGCCTGGGTAAATTAATTTTTATTTACAATAATAAAAATAAAAGAATAGTATTTTTTTTCAATATAAAATTTATTATGGTAAATATGTAAGAGTTATGATTTAATAATTTTTTCATCATACCTTTTTTTTTATAAGTGAGTGTGAAATTCTATATTACTGAAAGAAAATAAGGAAAAGGGGGATCCCCTAATCTGCCAAAACAGAAACCAGATCAGGTATCTCGAAGTTGCGCTGCCTACTATAGCGGGGGGAGGGCTAGGCCGCCACCATGGGAAACCGACCCAGTCCTCTGAAAACTAGTTTGAAAACTATACCATAACATATACATAAAATATGAAAACATAGTACAGGGGTAGCTCCTACTTTGATAAACAACTTGACCAGTGGTTGTTGCTACGCTAGTCCAATATGATAGGATGGATTTCGTCTCCATCCTTTCTTGCCTCGTTCTCCTTCCTCTGCTCCACCGTGTGCGTCTTCCTGATACAGGATGGTGTTCCGCATCGGTATCCTGGAGTGATGTCCATGTGGTGGACATAACGTAGCTATAGGTGGAATTTTCCTGCCATTTGTTCCATTTTTTCTTTTTGGCTCCTCTGGTCCTCTACTATTCTTTTTGCACTAGCCTCCAGGTTGCTGAGGCGGATCAGAATTTCTGTGAGCATATTCTTATGGTCCCCGATAGCCTCCCTGCTGGTTTCTTTCCTATTCGCGCTTAGCTTTCCCATCAACATTTTTGTGTGTCATGCTTCCTCCACCGTTTTGTGGTAGAGGGTTGTTTTGGGCTGTGTGGCCCCTGGGTCCCTTATCTCGTCCGCTTCTTGAATTAGATCCGCCCAGGCTTTGCCTTGGCGTGTGGTGTTGACTTCTCTCTCCCACATGTCGATAACCACTTTGCCCTTTGGATCAACCTACGTGAGAAAGGTACCCTTGGCTTCCCTGGCCACCTGCTCCATCCTTGTGATCTTTCGTGCACTTGTCGGAAGTTCCTCTCCCTAGGGGCCTCTCTTACTATGGATATTCTTCATTCTTACCATCTCAGCTTGTTTTTGGTGGCTCTTGTCTTGAATTCTTCCTCTGTCTCTATTCTCCCCTTCCTGGTAAGTCAGATGGCCTTTGTAAATGCTTCTCTCTAGTCCGTGGCTGCCCCTGGTGTTTCTTCTCTTATGGGAATTCTCCGGCTGCAGGCTTATCCTGGTAATCATGGGTCGCTCGTAAAGGTGTACCTTTTGGTCCTTTTTCACTGTTTCGGATTGTGTGCTCTTGGGCACCTTGTCGTCATCCCTGCGCCAATCCTTTGCCTTTCACATTGTACGCCAATCATTTCCCCCCCGTATCTGTGCGTGAGTGAGGTGTACCCATACTTGACCACGAGAAACCCTTTTGTTCTTCATCCTTTGTCGCTTATTGATTATCCTTTCTGCTCTCCAATGGACAACCCCTGTACTTATTTCTATTGACAGGGTCGTGGTGGCGTACCTCCTCTTGTTGTGTGTCCGGGATCTACATTGTAACTCATGTTTAAGTGGTGGCCTATCAAATTCTACCTGGATCCTACGTGCCCTTCATTTCTTTCTGCGCCTCCAGCCTTAATGTGGTCATTCGTACTTCGGTTGTCGGCATAGTCCTTTGCCTCTAGTTGGATGCATTTTGTTCGGAACTGACCATTCAGGATGTTGCTCCAGATGGAATTTAGTTCTGGTCCTTCCTTGTCGACCCCTTCGTTAGCGATTCTGTCCGCTAGTCCATTTGCCGACCTTCGTACCCAACGCAACTCCACTGTGATCCCCGTCTGAAAGTGCTCCTGAATTTTTTCCATCATACTTTAAAAATAAGTTGAAATTTTGATAATAAATTGAATGTGTTTGAGTATAGTTTTTAATTTATACATTTTCATGAATATCAACAATAAAAATTAGAAGGTAAATTAAACCTATTTGATTATATTTTTGCATAGCAAAAAATAGAATTATTAAAATTTAAAATGATAAGAATTGTTAAAATTTAAAATTAGAAACAAAATTTAATAAGTAAATTATTACCATTTATTTTTCACACTTAGAAATGTTACAAACCTCTTAATAAAGTAAAAGTAAATGTTTATTAAAACTAAATATTTGAGTTAAAAGTATATATTAAAATATTTTATTTATGACAAGAAGTTGTGTATTACCTTGGTAGATTATTTATACCCCAACTTAAGATTATAAATCGGTTGGTTAAATATTGACACTACCAATTATAAACAAGGTTGCATGGCAGCTTATACCTGAGCTATGCGGGTATAATAAAATAATAGCTATAGCATTTCCAGGCATATGTTATTATTAATAATTTTTTGTGAATTTACGTGTAAGTATTAGTGGTCGTTCCACCTAGTTTACTAGTTGGGCTATGTGGAGTTATGAGACAACCAACTAAAATTGCACGTGCCTATCTTTTCCTTTCTAAAAATTAGGGAATCCTTTTATTTAGAAATAATTGTTTGATCTTTCAAATTTCAGTCTATATGAATTCACACGTGTCTTTTTTTTATTATCTATAGTCAATAAATATGGTTATAAATTCTTTATAATGTAAATTAAAATTGTCAATTAAAATAATATAAGTGTCAAAAATTTAAAATTTAATGTGTAGTTTTGTTTTCAAATTCCAACTTAGCTCTATATATTAAAAACTAATATAATAATTAGAAATTATTTCAATGTATTAAGTTAACATTTTAAACCCATATATATATATATATATATATATATATATATATATATATATATATATATATATATAATATTGTTAGAAGTTAAATATATTAAAAGTAATTTAACTGTTACTATTTATATATAATATTACAAGTTTTATATATATATATATATATATATATATGTTAAATCTAATAATATATATTATTACAAGTTAGAATAATATATATTTAGGTTAAATTTAATAATATATATTAGTGTAATAATAAACAAGTGCACTAGGATAGGGCCTTAGAAGTTAATAGCATTGTGTTATCTTGAATGTTTTCAAAGAATAAAATAAATTTCCAATGTGTATACTTTTTTAATATACAATTAAATATTTCTCCGTTTTTGTCTTTAATATATGAGTTCCTAAGAAGAGCTAGCCATTATAATCTAGAGTATCGAAGAAAAGACTGAATATTCATCCATGTGTGCTAGTGTCCCAAGGGTTTAAAATAGTGATTTCGTGCAGATTTACTTCGTTGCATTTCTGGAAAAAAAGAAGCCAAAAAGTAGAAGAGTTAGACAACGCCTAAATAAATTAATCCAATTCTAAATTCCATCTTAATAAATAAATAATATTTACTAGCTAAAATAGAGTAAGTGTATGATTTAGTTAAATTAATGGAATTCCAAATTCCATATTAATAAATAAATAATATTTACTAGCAAGAATAGGATAAAGTATGATTGATGTTATATTAGACTTGTTATAATTTTAAATAATAATGATTATCAATTTCTAAATTAATCTCTAAATTTACAAGAGGCAGAGACTAAACTGCCATATAACCTTTATTTAAATATAAATTCCCAACCATTTATGTTTAAAAAATATGAAAAATCCACATTAAAAATTAAACTCAATAACTACACCCCACAAAAACTAATGATTATATGCATGATCACTAAATTGAAATCCTAAAACCATTAAATATAATTAAAGTTGGTAGTTCATTATTAAATTTGAATTTAAATGTGGATTGTGCCTATATGATTCTTCCCTTGAAAAACTCCAAATAAATTTAAAAATAGCACATCATTTCTATTTTATTTGTTTTTTTGTCTTACATGCGGTACTTATCAACCTCCCATCATCACACTTGAGATAATGTTTGTGTGATAGATTTTTATTTCATGTCATAACTCTTAATTTTGGCTTTTTTATATACATTATGATTATATTTCTCATTTTAAAGGATTTTTTTATGTGATTTTGATAAGTTCAATTTTTCTTCATGATGGCTATATCTATTGGCCCTTGGGATAATGGATCTTATGTCACTCAATAATAAGGAGAAATTAGAGATTTATTAGTCCATTATATATATTATAATATATAAATGAATATATTTAAAATATAGTATATAAATAAATATATTTATACAATTTATGATAAGTGGATTTATTTTGAGTCGTTGGAATTTATTTTTTATTTTTTTTAACAATTTTTAAATTTATAACATAATATTTTTATAAGTTGTATGTCGAAGATCATGTTCATCATGAAATTGTTGACAAAGCCTTAAAACTTTGACAAGTCAATCCCACTAGTCTTAACAAATTCATTTTGTATTAGTTGAAATTAGATTGTGTCCCATGTGTTCGTTAGCATAAACATAGTTTTTCATAAATTGTTCATGTGTGACCATGTTCATGTACTCACCTCTGAATTAGCTTAAAAGAATGAAACTCTTCCTTGATACCTTATGTTCAAGATTTTCTTGTTTTTTACCTTTTAAAAAAAATCTATTCATTGTTTTATCATTTTCACTATAAAAGTCACCAATTTTTTTATATAAACTATGCTTATATTGATAGTATTAGTTAAATTTACAAGTTTTTATAATAAATTATATGTATTTTATTGAATATTCACCTACATATCTATATATGTATGATTGTCTAAAATAGTCACCTAGAATATTATTTGTTTTTAGAAAAAATAGCATTTTTTTTCAAGATAAACAAAAATACAATACTCATGTGCTCTAGACATAGTCCAAAAATGATCATCTAGAGATACATCTCTACATAATATTTCACTATAGTACTAAATCCAAAAAGATCCATAACCTTCATAATGTCAAGTATAATATATATCAAGTAATTGAAAATAAACAATAGACTTAACAATCCCATGTGCTGGAAGGGGTGACACGTGCGGGGTGGGGGCATATGTGGCTCCGATGGAAATAAGATTTTGCACTTTGCTTAGGATCTTGGATGCACTACAAATAACCAAGTAGAAATATTATCAATATACATGGAGATTAAACTCATCAGAGCAAACAAAAACTTGGGTATCATTGTCATACAAGATTCAGAGCTCATCATTAAAGGTCTTTGTAGGCTCAACAAAAGTACTCATTCGAATCTCCAGAGAATATACCAAAGGATCAAAGTTGAGGAACAAAATTTTCATTGGGTTGAGTACTACCATGTTTTTCATCGACAAATTGAGGAGGCTAATTCACTAGCTAAGGAAGCTACACATATGGCACAAAGATCTCTAAGGTCAAATGGAAATCTCTCCACCCACTTTCTACCTTAGACTTATGCAAAAGAAAAAAACGTTTGTGGTTGATTTGACCCTCAATAATCTCATCATTGGATACATGCACCTAGCTAAACATTATGACCCCAACTCATCTCTTCCACGGTCATAGCAAAGCACTTGGCACATGCTCTGTCATATCCACGTGCCAAGCTTTATTTCCTCTTAGACTTCCCTCTCGTTTGCATTTGGGATTTGATTTTCTCTTGTCGTCACTCTATGTTGCTAGAGATTACTCTATTGCTCCTTTATGCACTCCTAAATGGGGTTCAACTTGTGGATTTTGGATATGGAACCGCGGTATCTTGAACCATCACCATACGCATGTGCACACATGGGAGTTCCATCACAACCCTTAAATTTTTCTGATGGAATGGCCTCTAGCATTTTTAGGTGTTTGTAGAGAATTTGGTTCCTCCTTCGCCATTCTTGGTTCCCGATTTCAATTCCCCATCGACCTTGCATCTGTATCTTCATATAATTTCTTAGCACACAGTTCTACATGTGGCATCGTGGTCAACTCCTCTGTCACTGCTCAAACTATGAAATGGAAGGCATGAAAGGGAAACTGAGATTACAACAACAAGAATTGGTAGCCCTACACGAATCTAACACTCAACTAGATAAAAATATCCAGGAAAAAGAAGAAAAAAGGGACAAAGAGCTAGCAATTGTCTTGAGGGAAGTCAACATGCACTCTAAGAAAATTCACGCCTTCAGTAAGGAAATTCATGAGGTGCAACCAAGACACAATCAACATCAAACATCGGTACCTTATATGGGATCTCAGGCCTCCTATGAAGTCAATTAGAACTTGCAACAACAACCAGAATGCAGTAAGAATGAAGACCCTTAGGCAGATGATCTAGGTGGATATCAGTGGCCACCCACATGTTCCAAATTCCAACTGGATCATCTGGACAATTTTCAATTTAGCACGTTTCTCTGTAATGAGGACATTTCTTTGTAATTGTGGGTTCTTCACTTACGAGTGTTCTAAATCCCTAGACAACATCCAAGTGGATGTTGGTGGTCTCTCACCTATTCCAACTGACTTATTTTGGAAGTTTTCATGTCAGTACATCTTTCTATACTTCCAAGGTCGTTTTGGGGATCTAAACAATGTTTTCTTGGCTTGCCATAGTCAAAGTGTAGACTGAGTTGGAGTTTGATGGCATAATGCGTAGTTCTCAAAAATGCCTTTCCAACGAGCTATCACATCCTAAAATGGAGATTGTATGCAAAAGTTACGACCTCATGAAGTTAATGTACTAACTTACCCCAACGGGGCCCACATGACTTTTGGCACTTCATCTCCTAGGGTTAGGTTTTTGGATGTCTAGGGTTTTGGCATTCATTTTTATCATAAAAAGGCCTTCATAGCCTAATTGTAATGATCTTCTTGCGAATGAGTGTACCCGTCACATCTCATCTCAGAGATAAAGCTACCACCATTCTAGCGAGTCTTGCACTCTATATTTTTACAGTCTCTGTACATTTCTTTCACTAATAGAAATCATGTATTGTTGTATCTCTCTGTTATGGCAGTTTTTATGAGTATTTCATTGTAATATATCTTCTTTTATTTCATTCCTAAAATAAGCCAGATCAACAGAGGTGGATACAACTCTGAAACTCAACTAACTTAGGTTCCATGCAATATAAAACCGATCTTTTGTTAAGCACCTATGTTTGAGTATACTATTGGAAGTTTGAATTTTTTTTTGTATCTGAAACAACAATTGTTGGCACAAGGAAGACCCAGGTTCAATGCTTAACAACACACCAACAAAACGTCAACTACTGGCCCTTTTAGCAACACCTGCGAAGTAGGCGAAGTCTCACTCGAGGTAGAAGCATGGGGGGTTACAAGACGTAGATGTCTGTAACCAGGCTGGGACACAGATCTGTGATAAGAGTACTTCACATGATATTTTTTAATGCTTAGGAAGTGACATGCAATAGTTTATTAACCCTATTAACATCATAGAGCATAATTAAAGATAGATCAACGCAGTAACAACCAATGAGTATATACCCTGAGCACTTAGAACTTAGCACTATAAGTTAAATCTCGCAATCATTTACCCTTAACATAAGTAAAGTACTTAATCAACAAAAGATCTATCTATTACACATCATAACCAAAGAACTAGGCAGATCCATAACAAAAATAACACAGCACAAAGCAAACCATGAGACACCAGATATATGTGGTTCACCCCAGGGTGGGGCTACGTCCACAAACCGCTTCGCCTCTTTATTATTCGAAAAAATATTACATCCATTCACTCCTATGCACTAAGCCCCAGATTTGAACTTCGCACAACAGTGGAGATCCGCACACTAAGCACTATATCCTCCTTCCAAAACTAGGTCAAATGCACAGAGCCAAAATCTGTTCTTAGGGCACTTAACACCTTCTACAAAATCACAGTCGAGCACAGAGCCTTGACCACTCACATTATTTTGCACAAAGCACTTCTATTTCACACAAAACTACATACACTACTTCTATAATATATTCCTCTTATTTATACTTTACAAAATCTTACAATAGAGCCTAAACATGGGAAAAACCCATGGGATGACATCCCATAAACCCGTTACAAAACCCTAAAGGACCCCTTACTGGGTCCACATAACCCTCAAAATAGGTGAGATCCGCGATCTCAGCTCCTCCTGGGTGCTCCTTTTTCGACCAACGTGTCGAAGTCCAAAAGTGTGCCAAAGTTGACCAAAGTTTCCCCAAAACTTGGTCGAGGGCCAACAGGCCCCCAACACTCACTTGTGACTCGTCCCAAGTCACTCAGGTCTGGACAATGTTGCTTCGAAATCCTCTAGCTTAGCTCAAGTTGCCTCAACTTGCTGCCTTGACTGAGCCTCGTGCTCAGCGAGCTCCTGGACCATCTGCTCTGTAACGGGCCCTTCCAGGCGTTGTTCTACTACTACAACTACTTGATCTAATTGTGAACCCTGGCCATCGATCTCCTCAAAAACCTTGCAGGCTTCATCCTACACAGGTTGTAACTTCTATGTTACTTCCATCACCTTACTGTGGAGGGCAATGATCTGTTGTTGTACTGTGCGCTGCTCCTAGGATCATAGTGCTGGACCCGCAATCTACAAAAATTATTTCTAGGTTCTTGCATCCACTTATTAGTCCAAACACTCTTTGTATGCATAGGAATAACATATCTTTCTTCATTTCCATTAAATTTACTCAAATCAACTCTTTCTTTCAATTGCACCCTATCCTTCAGACTAGGACAAAATCTATTAAACTTACTTAAATTCATGCTTTCAAAACAAAAATTTTCACTTATCTTTCTCTTACCAAAGCATAAAGATTGCTCCGTTTAGAATCTTACCTCTTTTATTCAGAACAAATTACCTTCTTGGCACAAAGCTTCGCAAGACAAGTAGAGTACTGCGCACTTCAACAACAAACCTACACATAGAGCTTCTCTTTTTCTTTACTTCAGTTCCCAACAATCACAGTTTCAGGTCCCGACAACAAAACCATTTGTTGGCACAGGGAAGACCTAGGGTTCAACGCTTAACAACATACCAACAAAACCCCAACTACTGGCCCTTTCGGCAACACCTGCGAAGGAGGCAAATTCTCACCTGAGGTAGAAGCAAGGGGGGTTACAAGACATAGGTGTCTGTAACCAGGCTAGGACACAGATCCGTGATAAGAGTATTTTGCAAGATATTGTGTTAACGCTTAGGAAGTGACATGCATTAGTTTATTAACCCTATTAACATCGCAGAGCATAATCAAAGATAGATCAATGCAGTAACAACCAATGTGTATATACCCTGAGCACTGAGCACTTAGCACTATAAGTTAAATCTAGCAATCATTTACCCTTAACATAAGTAAAGTACTTAAGCAACAAAATATCTATCTATTACACAACATAACCAAAGCACTAAGTAGATCCATAATAGAAATAACACAACACAAAACAAACCATGAGACACCAGATATACGTGGTTCACCCCAAGGTGGGGCTATGTCCACAAACCGCTTCACCTCTTTATTATTCACCAAAATCTTACATCCATTCACTCATGTGCACTAAGCGACAGAGTCGAACTTCACACAAGACTGGAGATCCGCACACTAGCACTAGATCCTCCTTCCAAAACTAGGTCAAATGCATAGAGCCAAAATTTGTTTTTAGGGCACTTAGCACCTTCTACAAAATCACGGTCGAGCACAAAGCCTCAATCACTCACATTCTTTTGCACAAAGCACTTTTGTTTCACACAAAAATACATACACTACTTCTACAATACATTCCTCTTATTTATACTTTACAAAATCTTACAATAGGGCCTAAACATGGGAAAAACCCATGGGTCG
>ML778357.1:969836-998034 GCA_009831015.1 Picea engelmannii
GAAGATAGTCATTTATATCTTGAAGTACTAACCCACTGCAAGCACATATTCTAGTCTTCTCTGTTTTTGTCTCGCAAACAGGTGCATCATCAGTGGAAGACTTCTTCTTGATTATCTCATACTTGGCTGTAATCTGTGAAAGGTAGCCTATTGTCTTGGTCCTTTATCCTTAGCCCTTCTTAAACTCAGATTACTTTAGGGACGTCTCCCTTGGACTAGCCCTCCTAAATAGAAAGAGCCCCCCATCGAGGTGACAGTGGGTGGGGAAGCTCCTGTTACGCCGGTTCCAAGCCCTGACTCAAGCTCTTTAGACCTTTCCTACAAACCGTGCGATAACACATCCTACATCTCTGAGGAATTGAGGGAGCAATTTCGTTCTCTATGAATGGATGTCAGGCGTGCAAAAGAAAGAACAAATACTCATCTCAGGGATTTTCTGAGGGAAAATCAGGGGATTCAGGATGATATTGTCAATTTACAAGGTTAGTTGCATCAGCAAGAACTCAGGCATAATCAAGAGCTAGCAATTTCTCTCCGCGGGATCAACAGGAACGCCAGGCATATTGGAGAAATGGCTAAGCAAATGGGAAATCCATTCAACCACCCCCAACATCCAACGAACTCCAACGAATCAACTGGCTCAAGGCTTCCCTCAACATTCCACTATGCA
Source organism: Picea engelmannii (assembly GCA_009831015.1). Classification (NCBI taxonomy): domain Eukaryota; kingdom Viridiplantae; phylum Streptophyta; class Pinopsida; order Pinales; family Pinaceae; genus Picea; species Picea engelmannii. The sequence goes on from ML778357.1 coordinate 970,507, forward strand.
GCAAGCAACGTGCACCCTCTGGTACCTCTTGCTTCTGTGATGGCTCTAGCCTGGTCCAACCCAGGAGAAGGAAATCAACAACCAGAAGCAAATCCAACAGATTTCGAGGAGGACTTGGCATATTTTCATAATTTCTAGACAGGTTTTTGGTGAAATGTAATTTTTTGTTAATTTTGTTTACATATGTAGCCATTTTTACATGGAAAATCAATAGTTCCTACTGGACCAGTTTCACTAGCGCAATTAGATTGCAACAGTCAGACAGTTTTTTAAGACAAGAACAAAGAACTTAATACTTTACTTTTTGTAATTTGTGAAAGCACAAATCCCTTTTTAGTCCTTGCGAAAGGCCTGGGACTATAACAATGAGTTTGCTCTTTGACTCTAGATTAGTTTCTGGTTGACTTTAAATTTGTGTACTATATCCAATGTATAACATACGAAATCAACATATGTATTTTTTTATATAATAAAAAAACATATTTTTCTAAAGTTTAATTGGCTAATATCTTTGATGTCTTATTGCGGGCTTTACGTCATTCAATATATATAATTGATTATACAATTAATAAATTTGCCAAGTGTTGTTTGACAAGAATGAATGTTGGGTGCATAAATATTAAATGATGATGATACTTGACCTGTGTGCTAATTAATTATATATTTTTAATATAATAAAATACGTATTTCTCTACTATTTGATTGATGAATAAATTTGTTGTAAGTTCAAGCGTACTTTCACCTTGTCTTTTATTGATGGCCACGAATTGCCAGACTTGTACGCGGTTTCTCTTTACTAATAAGCTACAAGATAAGGTTCCTCCTCATAAGATGCAAGCCATGAAAAATCTCACGGGAGTGGAGAACAATTGGAATCGTTTTCCAACATCAAACAACCAAACGCAACGTCGTTATCTCTGTTGTCTGTGCAGGACAAGTGACCCAGTATAAGCTCCACTCCAAACATCAGTGCATAAACTTTTCCCTCTAGTTTAATCTGCAACTTTCCGCTTTACGGAACAATGTTGGTGTCTATCTCTAAAGTTATGTGGTTACACGAATCGTGGCCTGGGTAAATTAGTTTTTATTTACAATAATAAAAATAAAAGAATAACATTTTTTTTCAATATAAAAATTATTATGGTAAATATGTAAGAGTTATGATTTAATAATTTTTTCATCATACCTTTTTTTTTTATAAGTGAGTGTGAAATTCTATATTACTGAAAGAAAATATGGTACAAAAAGGAAAAGGGGGATCCCCTGATCTGCCAAAATGGAAACTAGATCAGGTATCTCAAAGTTGCACTGCCTACTATAGCCGGGGGGGGGAGGGCTAGGCCGCCACCATGGGAAACCGACCCAGTCCTCTAAAAACTAGTTTGAAAACTATACCATAACATATACATAAAAGATGAAAACATAGTACAGGGGTAGCTCCTACTTTGATAAACAACTTGACCAGTGGTTGTTGCTACGCTAGTCCAATATGATAGGATGGATTTCGTCTCCATCCTTTCTTGCCTCTTTCTTCTTCCTCTGCTCCACTGTGCACGTCTTCCTGATACAGGTTGGTGTTCTGCATCAGTATCCTGGAGTGATGTCCATGTGGTGGACATAGCGTAGCTATAGGTGGAATTTTCCTGCCATTTGTTCCATTTTTTCTTTTTGGCTCCTCTGGTCCTCTGCTATTCTTTTTGCACTAGCCTCCAGGTTGTTGAGGCGGCTCAGAATTTCTGTGAGCATATTCTTGTGGTCCCTGATAGCCTCCCTGCTGGTTTCTTTCCTATTCACGCTTTGCTTTCCTGTCAACATTTTTGTGTGTCATGCTTCCTCCACCGTTTTGTGGTAGAGGGTTGTTTTGGGCTGTGTGGCCCCTGGGTCCCTTATCCCGTCCACTTCTTGAATTAGATCTGCCCAGGCTTTGCCCTGGCGTGTGGTGTTGACTTCTCTCTCCCACATGTCGATAACCACTTTTCCCTTTGGATCAACCTGCGTGAGAAAGGTACCCTTGGCTTCTTTGGCCACCTGCTCCATCCTTGTGATCTTTCGTGCGCTTGTCGTAAGTTCCTCTCCCTAGGGGCCTCTCTTACTATGGGTATTCTTCATTCTTACCATCTCAGCTTGTTTTTGGTGGCTCTTGTCTTGAATTCTTACTCTGTCTCTATTCTCCCCTTCCTGGTAATTCAGATGGCCTCTGTAAATGCTTCTCTCTGGTCTGTGGTTGCCCCTGGTGTTTCTTCTCTTATGGGAATTCTCCGGCTGTGGGCTTATCCTGGTAATCATGGGTCGCTCGTAAAGGTGTACCTTTTGGTCCTTTTTCACTGTTTTGGATTGTGTGCTCTTGGGCACCCTGTCGTCATCCCTGCGCCAATCCTTTGCCTTTCACGTTGTACGCCAATCATCCCCCCCCCCGTATCTGTACGTGAGTGAGGTGTACCCATACTTGACCACGAGAAACCCTTTTGTTCTTCATCCTTTGCCGCATGTTGATTATCATTTCTGCTCTCCAACGGACAACCCCTGTACTTATTTCTATTGACAGGGCCGTGGTGTCGTACCTCCTCTTGTTGTGTGACCGGGATCTGCATTGTAACTCATGTTTAAGTGGTGGCCTATCAGATTCTACTTGGATCCTACGTGCCCTTCATTTCTTTCTGCGCCTCCAGCCTTAATGTGGTCGTTCGTACTTCGGCTGTCGTCATAGTCCTTTGCCGCTAGTTGGATGCAGTTTGTTCGGAACTGACCATTTAGGATGTTACTCCAGATGGAATCTAGTTCTGGTCCTTCCTTGTCGACCCCTTCGTTAGCGATTATGTCCGCTAGTCCACTTGCCGACCTTCGTACCCAACACAACTCCACTGTGATCCCCGTCTGCAAGTGCTCCTGAATTGTTTCCATCATACTTTAAAAATAAGTTGAAATTTTGATAATAAATTGAATCTGTTTGAGTATAGTTTTTAATTTATACATTTTCATGAATATCAACAATAAAAATTAGAGGGTAAATTAAACATGTTTGATTATATTTTTGCATAGCAAAAAATAGAATTATTAAAATTTAAAATGATAAGAATTATTAAAATTTAAAATTAGAAACAAAATTTAATAAGTAAATTATTACCATTTATTTGTCACAGTTAGAAATCTTACAAACCTGTTAATAAAGTAAAAGTAAATGTTTATTAAAACTAAATATTTGAGTTAAAAGTAGATATTAAAATATTTTATTTATGACAAGAAGTTGTGTATTACCTTGGTAGATTATTTATACCCCAACTTAAGATTATAAATCGGTTGGTTAAATATTGGCACTACCAATTATAAACAAGGTTGCATGGCAGCTTATACCTTCAGCTATGCGGGTATAATAAAATAATAGCTATAGCATTTCCAGGCATATGTTATTATTAATAATTTTTTGTGAATTTACGTGTAAGTATCAGTGGTCGTTCCACCTGGTTTACTCGTTGGGCTATGTGGAGTTATGAGACAACCAACTAAAATTGCACGTGCCTATCTTTTCCTTTCTCTCTGTCTCGAATTCGGGAAAAAAATTAGAGAATCCTTTTATTTAGAAATAATTGTTTGATCTTTCAAATTTCAGTCTATATGCATTCACACGTGTCTTTTTTTAATCTATCATCAATAAATATGGTTATAAATTCTTTATAATGTAAATTAAAATTGTGGATTAAAATAATATAAGTGTCAAAAATTCAAAATTTAATGTATAGTTTTGTTTTCAAATTCCAACTTAGCTTTATATATTAAAAACTAATATAATAATTAGAAAATATTTCAATGTATTAAGTTAACATTTTTAACCCTGGTATATATATAATTAATATTGTTAGAAGTTAAATATATTAAAAGTAATTTAATTGTTACTATTTATATATAATATTACAAGTTATATTAACATATATCTATGTTAAATGTAATAATATATATCATTACAAGTTAGAATAATATATATCTAGTTAGAATAATATATATCTAGGTTAAATTTAATAATATATATTAGTGTAATAATAAACCAATGTTAAATTTAATAATATATATTAGTGTAATAATAAATAAGTGCACTAGGATAGGGCCTTAGAAGTTAATAGCATTGTGTTATCTTGAATGTTTTCAAAGAATAAAATAAATTTCCAATCTGTATACGTCTTTAATATACAATTAAATATTTCTCCGTTTTTGTCTTTAATATATGAGTTCTGAAGAAGAGCCCGTCATTATAATCTAGAGTATCAAAGAAAGGACTGAATATTCATCCATGTATGCTAGTGTCCCAAGGGTTTAAAATAGTGATTTCGTGCAGATTTACTTTGTTGCATTTCTGAAAAAAAGAAGAAGCCAAAAAGTAGAAGAGTTAGACAACGCCTAATTAAATTAATCGAATTCCAAATTCCATCTTAATAAATAAATAATATTTACTAGCAAGAGTAAATAAATAAATAATATTTACTAGCTAAAGTAGAGTAAGTGTATGATTTAGTTAAATTAATCGAATTTCAAATTCTATATTAATAAATAAATAATATTTACTAGCAAGAATAAGATAAAATATGATTGATGTTATATTAGATTTGTTATAATTTTAAATAATAATGATTATCAATTTCTAAATCAATTTCTAAACTTGCAAGAGGCAAGGACTAAACTGCCATATAACCCTTATTTAAATATAAATTCCCAACCATTTATGTTTAAAAAATATGAAAATTCAACATTAAAAAATAAACTCAATAATTACACCCCACAAAAATAATGATTATATGCATGATCACTAAATTGAAATCCTAAAACCATTAAATATAATTAAAGTTGGTAGTTCATATTAAATTTGAATTTAAGTGTGGATTGTGCCTATATGATTCTTCCCTTGAAAAACTCCAAATAAATTTAAAAATCAGCACATCATTTCTATTTTTTTTGTTTTTTTTTTGTCTTACATGCGGTACTTATCAACCTCCCATCATCACACTTGAGATAATGTTTGTGTGATAGATTTTGATTTCATGTCATAATTATTAATTTTGGCTTTTTTATATACATTATGATTATATTTCTCATTTTAAAGGATTTTTTTATGTGATTTTGATAAGTTCATTTTTTCTTCACGATGGCTCTTCAAGGGAAAAAGGTGGTGATCGTTGTCACTAATATGGGTAGAACAATATCTATTGGCCCTTGGGATAATGGATCTTATGTCACTCAATAATAATGAGAAATTAGAGATTTATTAGTCCATTATATACATTATAATATATAAATGAATATATTTAAAATATAGTATATAAATGAATATATTTATACAAATATAAATGAATATATTTAAAATATAATATATAAATAAATATATTTAAAATATAGTATATAAATGAATATATTTATACAATTTATGATAAGTGGATTTATTTTAAATGGTTAAAGAAAAAATATTATTTTTTTTAACAATTTTTAAATCTATAACATAATATTTTTATAAGTTGTATGTCGAAGATCATGTTCATCATGAAATTGTTGACAAAGCCTTAAAACTTTGACAAGTCAATCCCACTAGTCTTAACAAATTCATTTTGTATTTGTTGAAATTAGATTGTGTCCCATGTGTTCGTTAGCATAAACATAGTTTTTCATAAATTGTTCATCTGTGACCATGTTCATGTGCTCACCTCTGAATTAACTTAAAAGAATGAAACTCTTCCTAGATACCTTATGTTCCAGATTTTCTTGTTTTTTACTTTTTTTCAAAAAATCCATTCATTGTTTTGTCATTTTCACTATAAAAGTTCACCAATTTTTTTTATATAAACTATGCTTATATTGATAGTATTAGTTAAATTTACAAGTTTTTATAATAAACTATATGTATTTTATTGAATATTTACCTACATATCTATATATGTATGATTGTTCAAAATAGTCACTTAGAATACTATTTTTTTTTAGAAAAAATAGCATTTTTTTCAAGATAAACAAAAATACAATACTCATATGCTCTAGACATAGTCCAAAAATGATCATCTAAAGATACATCTCTACATAATATTTCACTATAGTACTAAATCCAAAAAGATCCATAGCCTTCATAATATCCAGTATACTATATATCAAGTAATTGAAAATAAACAATAGACTTAACAATCCCATGTGCTGGAAGGGGTGACACGTGCGAGGGGGGGCATATGTGGCTCCGATGGAAATAAGATTTTGCACTTTGCTTAGGATCTTGGATGCACTACAAATAACCAAGTAGAAATATTATCAGTATACATGGGGATTAAACTCATCAGAGCAAACAAAAACTTGGGTATCATTGTCATACGAGATTCAGAGCTCATCATTAAAGGTCTTTGTAGGCTCAACAAAAGTACTCATCCGAATCTCCAGAGAATATACCAAAGGATCAAAGTCGAGGAACAAAATTTTCATTCGGTTGAGTACTACCATGTTTTTCATCGACAAAATGAGGAGGCTAATTCACTAGCTAAGGAAGCTAGACATATGGCACAAAGATCTCTAAGGTCAAATGGAAATCTCTCCACCCACTTTCTACCTTAGACTTATGCAAAAGAAAAAAACGTTTGTGGTTGATTTGACCCTCAATAATCTCATCATTGGATACATGCACATGGATAAACATTATGACCCCAACTCATCTCTTCCACGGTCATAGCAAAGCACTTGGCACATGCTCTGTCATATCCCCGTGCCAAGTTTTATTTCCTCTTAGACTTCCCTCTCGTTTGCATTTGGGATTTGATTTTCTCTTGTCGTCACTCTATGTTGCTAGAGATTACTCTATTGCTCCTTTATGCACTCCTAAATGGGGTTCAACTTGTGGATTTTGGGTATGGAACCGCGGTATCTTGAACCATCACCATACGCATGTGCACACATGGGAGTTCCATCACAACCCTTAAATTTTTCTGGTGGAATGGCCTCTAGCATTTTTAGGTGTTTGTAGAGAATTTGGTTCCTCCTTCGCCATTCTTGGTTCCCAATTTCAATTCCCCATCGACCTTGCATCTGTATCTTCATATAATTTCTTAGCACACAGTTCTACATGTGGCATCGCGGTCAACTCCTCTGTCACTGCTCAAACTGTGAAATGGAAGGCATGAAAGGGAAACTGAGATTACAACAACAAGAATTGGTAGCCCTACATGAATCTAACACTCAACTAGATAAAACTCTCCAGGAAAAAGAAGAAAAAAGGGACAAAGAGCTAGCAATTGTCTTGAGGGAAGTCAATATGCACTCTAAGAAAATTCATGCCTTCAGTAAGGAAATTCATGAGGTGCAACCAAGACACAATCAACATCAAACATCGGTACCTTATATGGGATCTCAGGCCTCCTATGAAGTCAATTAGAACTTGCAACAACAACCAGAATGCAGTAAAAATGAAGACCCTTAGGCAGATGATCTAGGTGGATATCGGTGGCCACCCACATGTTCCAAATTCCAACTGGATCATCTGGACAATTTTCAATTTAGCATGTTTCTTTGTAATGGGGACATTTCTTTGTAATTGTGGGTTCTTCACTTATGGGTGTTCTAAAGCCCTAGACAACATCCAAGTGGATATTGGTGGTCGCTCACCTATTCCAACTGACTTATTTTGGAAGTTTTCATGTCAGTACATCTTTCTATACTTCCAAGGTCATTTTGGGGATCTAAACAATGTTTTCTTGGCTTTCCATAGTCAAATGGTAGACTGAGTTGGAGTTTGATGGCATAATGCGTAGTTCTCAAAAATGCATTTCCAACGAGCTATCACAATCCTAAAATGGAGATTGTATGCAAAAGTTACGACCTCATGAAGTTAATGTACTAACTTACCCCAACGGGGCCCACATGACTTTTGGCACTTCATCTCCTAGGGTTAGGTTTTTGGATGTCTAGGGTTTTGGCATTCATGTTTATCATAAAAAGGCCTTCAGAGCCTAATTGTAATGATCTTCTTGCGAATGAGTGTAGCCGTCACATCTCATCTCAGAGATAAAGCTACCACCATTCTAGCGAGTCTTGCACTCTATATTTTTACAGTCTCTGTACATTTCTTTCATTAATAGAAATCATGTATTGTTGTATCTCTCTATTATGGCAGTTTTTATGAGTATTTCATTGTAATATCTCTTCTTTTATTTCATTCCTAAAATAATCCAGATCAACAGAGGTGGATACAACTCTGAAACTCAACTAACTTAGGTTCCATGCAATATAAAACTGATCTTTTGTTAAGCACCTATGTTCGAGTATACTATTGGAAGTTTGAATTTTTTTTTGTATCTGAAACAACAGTTGTTGGCACAAGGAAGACCCAGGTTCAACGCTTAACAACGCACCAACAAAACCTCAACTACTGGCCCTTTCAACAACACCTGCGAAGCAAGCGAAGTCTCACCCGAGGTAGAAGCAGGGGGGTTACAAGACGCAGGTGTCTGTAACCAGGCTAGGACACAAATCTGTGATAAGAGTACTTCACATGATATTTTTTTAATGCTTAGGAAGTGACATGCAATAGTTTATTAACCCTATTAACATCGCAGAGCATAATCGAAGATAGATCAACGCAGTAACAACCAATGAGTATATACCCTGAGCACTTAGAAATTAGCACTATAAGTTAAATCTAGCAATCATTTACCCTTAACATAAGTAAAGTACTTAATCAACAAAAGATCTATCTATTACACATCATAACCAAAGAACTAGGCAGATCCATAACAAAAATAACACAGCACAAAGCAAACCATGAGACACTAGATATATGTGGTTCACCCCAGGGTGGGGCTACGTCCACAAACCGCTTCGCCTCTTTATTATTCGAAAAAATATTACATCCATTCACTCCTATGCACTAAGCCATGGATTTGAACTTCGCACAACAGTGGATATCCGCACACTAAGCACTAGATCCTCCTTCCAAAACTAGGTCAAATGCACAGAGCCAAAATCTGTTCTTAGGGCACTTAACACCTTCTACAAAATCACAGTCGAGCATAGAGCCTCGACCACTCACATTATTTTGCACAAAGCACTTCTATTTCACACAAAACTACATACACTACTTCTATAATATATTCCTCTTATTTATACTTTACAAAATCTTACAATAGGGCCTAAACATGGGAAAAACCCATGGGATGACATCCCATAAACCCGTTACAAAACCATAGAGGACCCCTTATTGGGTCCACATAACCCTCAAAATAGGTGAGATCCGTGATCTCAGCTCCTCCTAGGTGCTCCTTTTTCGACCAACGTGTCGAAGTCCAAAAGTGTGCCAAAGTTGACCAAAGTTTCCCCAAAACTTGGTCGAGGGCCAACAGGCCCCCAACACTCACTTGTGACTCGTCCCAAGTCACTCAGGTCTAGACAATGTTGCTTCGAAAGCCTCTAGCTTAACTCAAGTTGCCTCGACTTGCTGCCTTGACTGAGCCTCGTGCTCAACGAGCTCCTGGACCGTCTTCTCTGTAACGGGCCCTTCTAGGCATTGTTCTACTACTACAACTACTTGATCTAATTGTGAACCCTGGCCATCGATCTCCTCAAACACCTTGCAGGCTTCATCCTACACAGGTTGTAACTTTTGTGTTACTTCCATCACCTTACCATGGAGGGAAATGATCTGTTGTTGTACTGTGCGCTGCTCCTAGGATCATAGTGTTGGACCCGCAATCTGCAAAAATTCTTTCTAGGTTCTTGCATCCACTTATTAGTCCAAACACTCTTTGTATGCATAGGAATAACATATCTTTCTTCATTTCCATTAAATTTACTCAAATCAACTCTTTCTTTCAATTGCGCCCTATCCTTCAGACTAGGACAAAATCTATTAAACTTACTTAAATTCATGCTTTCAAAACAAAAATTTTCACTTATCTTTCTCTTACCAAAGCACAAATATTGCTCCATTTAGAATCTTACCTCTTTTCTTCAGAACAACTTACCTTCTTGGCACAAAGCTTCGCAAGTCAAGTAGAGTACTGCGCACTTCAGCAACAAACCTACACATAGAGCTTCTCTTTTTCTTTACTTCAGTTCCCAACAATCACAGTTTCAGGTCCTGACAACGGAACCATTTGTTGGCACAGGGAAAACCTAGGGTTCAACGCTTAACAACATACCAACAAAACCCCAACTACCGGCCCTTTCGGCAACACCTGCGAAGGAGGAAAATTCTCACCCGAGGTAGAAGCAAGGGGGGTTACAAGACATAGGTGTCTGTAACCAGGCTGGGACACAGATCCGTGATAAGAGTATTTCGCAAGATATTATGTTAACGCTTAGGAAGTGACATGCATTAGTTTATTAACCCTATTAACATCTCAGAGCGTAATCAAAGATAGATCAATGCAATAACAACTAATGTGTATATACCCTGAGCACTGAGCACTTAGCACTATAAGTTAAATCTAGCAATCATTTACCCTTAACATAAGTAAAGTACTTAAGCAACAAAAGATCTATCTAGCAATCATTTACCCTTAACATAAGTAAAGTACTTAAGCAACAAAAGATCTATCTATTACACAACATAACCAAAGCACTAAGTAGATCCATAACAGAAATAACACAACACAAAACAAACCATGAGACACCAGATATACGTGGTTCACCCCAAGGTGGGACTATGTCCACAAACCGCTTCACCTCTTTATTATTCGCCAAAATCTTACATCCATTCACTCATGTGCACTAAGCGACAGAGTCGAACTTCACACAAGACTGGAGATCCGCACATTAGCACTAGATCCTCCTTCCAAAACTAGGTCAAATGCATAGAGCCAAAATTTGTTTTTAGGGCACTTAGCACCTTCTACAAAATCACAGTCGAGCACAGAGCCTCAATCACTCACATTCTTTTGCACAAAGCACTTTTGTTTCACACAAAAATACATACACTACTTCTACAATACATTCCTCTTATTTATACTTTACAAAATCTTACAATAGGGCCTAAACATGGGAAAAACCCATGGGTCGACATCCCATAAACCCATTACAAAACCCTAGAGGATCCCTTACTGGGTCCACATAACCCTCAAAATAGGTGAGATCCACGATCTCAGCTCCGCCTGGGTGCTCCTTCTTCGACCAACGTGTCGAAGTCCAAAAGTGGCCAAAGTTGACCAAAGTTTCCCCAAAACTTGGTCGAGGGCCAACAACAGTCAGAGAGCATTACAGGTTGTTTGTCTCTTTAGTCATGTTGTAGGCCTCTCTACACCTAGGGAATTTTTTGTAAACTTGGCTAATATTGTAAGACCATTGTATGGCCATATTGTACTTCTTCCAAGGAACTGTAAAGCTCATGTTGTTGAATTCCTTCCTTTGAGAGTTGATTTACATTCTTGTTGTGCTCTCTATAAATATGAGTATCGTTGACCCAAATAAATTGATTGGATATTCCCTTGGATTGTTGTGCTAGTGGAGGGAGATAATTATTTTGCACTTGGAGGCTTCCTTTCATCCAATTTATAACCATAGAAGAATCACCCATGACATGAACCTTATCAATCCCTTAGTCCAAAGAAAATTTTACCAAGTAGTACAAGGCCTTGAATTCCCCTTAGTTATTTTCTACTCTTCCTATATTACCTTTGACTTTAAATATTTGTGTCACTGAAAGATATAGAATTTATCCAATCCCACTGATAGAATTTGGGCCTTAACAAGCCCCATCAAAATATCCCCAAGCTAAAGACATGTCCACTTGTACCTACAACATAGTTATGTGGTTTAACCTTTGGAGTAACCTTATAATATGCAAATAAAACATTAGGGAAACTATGTAAAAAGTAGGCATAATATTCCCTTTAAACAAAACAAAGTTTCTAGATATACAAATTCCCTACATAACCATAAATAGGATGGCCCTGAAGCACTTTAGATCTTGTTGATAAACCAAACATTAAGGAATGTATCTAAGGACTCACATTTCCAAGGGTTCTAGATACCCAAAAATTCCCCAACCTCAACCCAAAATATCTAAGAAAAATTACAATGCAAGAATAAATGTGAAGTGTTTTCCTTACTACGCTTGCAAAGTAAACAAATACTTGGACCTGCTCTATTTCTTTTATGGAGGGATTCTATGTTAAAACTTTATTGTTCAAAATGAGCCACATAAATAGCTTGCACTAGGGAGGGATCTTAACTTTCCAAAGCTTCTACCACCACCATTTTGCATCACCTAATCCTGGTCCAAAAAGAATCGAGTATCCAAAACTAGGGGTATAATTCCCCCCTGGTCCAGAAAGAACCGAGTATCCGAAACTAGGGGTATAATCCCCCCCTCCTCCATTCAATTTCTAGATTAATTCATTCAGGGAATTGTTCAATTTTATATGTTCCTTCTTGATTTTTGTTAAAAAATTATCCCACCTTTGGGCTGAATTTCCTTCTAGACCAATATTGACTACCTTTCTCCAGCCTTGAGACCATAGGGATGTGGCATCTGTGTTGTCAATTAAATTAAGTGTACATATTCCAATTACTTGCAGGTGATGTATGATTTCATCAAGAAGGAATATGTCTCTACCACACTCCATTATTACATCTTCCCCCACTCTTACTTGGGATCTATCTCCCACTCTCCATGCCAAATAAGAGCCTATGACTAGGAAGGCTAGTGTCATTTCCTTCCATTGGTTGGATACATTCACTATACTCTTCCTTTTCTTTCTAATCTAGTCCAAGAGAGTTCTTGGAGCAATGTATTTATGTATAAGAATCATTTTCCATAGGCTCTCCTTTGTGATGACATTCCATAATTATTTTGTTGTCAAACATTTACCAAATAAATGTATGTTCTTCAACCCCTAGCCTCTCAGGGCTTTTGGAGCTACAATCCTTTGCCACTTGACTAGATGATTCCCTTTGTAATCATTGCTCCCTTTCCACATAAAATTAAAACAAAAATTTATGATTTTTTCAAGAATACCTTTGGGTATATGAGTTAGGGTGTGATAGTATACTGGAATAGCTTCCAACACTGACTTTATGATACCAATCTACCTCCTTTTGAGAGCCGCCTATTGCACCAAAAAGAGATGCATTTTTCAATTTTAGACAACACCTAGTACCAATCTGCCTTTCCATAGAAATTAGGATTAAGAGTAAAACCTAGATATTCAACCCTCCTAGAATGCTATACTTAGGTATAACATTTGAATCTGTAAAAAATACCCTAGTGTTGAACTTTCATATTTACATCTCACTGATTGCTATATGTTGGTTTTGCAATAGATTCTTCAGCTTTTATGAACCAAAAAATACAATTAATGTTCAATATACTTTCAAGACTCTTAAGGCACATGTGACATTTCCTAAGGGAGTGAGTTAAAAAGTTGACAAACTCAACCTTTCCGATGAGTTCATTATTATTATTATTATCAGCATCATGGCGAGATGTTGTTGTTGTTATTATTATTTTGAAATGCAAAGTTCCACCTTGATTCATTCATTTTTTTGAAATTCCAACGATACAACTCTTTTTAAAATGGGCTAAAATTCCTATGGGCAAAGTTCCCAGCAATCAAATGGAACTCTCATTTCCAATAAAATTTCTACTGGGTTTGAGAAGAATTTCGATGAAAAAAATAATTGAGTTTTTCCTCTTTTTAATGTACTCCTTTCCTAAGTATTAAATTAGACGAACTTAAAATCAAGATGCCTCACTTCAAAATATCACATTGAATTTTATGGCATACCCTCCTCTTTTCTAAAGGATATTGTCCTAAGTTACAAGTGTTTCTCAATTGCTTTTAGTTTTTGGAGGAGTGCACACACTTTGATTTATTGGAAAGTTGAAATAATCCTCTAGAAATGTTTCGCGGAGTTAAACTTTCGTTTTGATTAGAGTGGAAAGTAAAATTGTAACTATGCTGAAAGTGAAATTCTAACTTCGCTAAAATAAAAAGTGGAAAATATGCTTCAATGATTGGAGAAGAAGCGTACTTTGATCACAACTAAAAGTTGGAAAGTCGTTCTGAAAAGTGTTTGAAGTGCGTCAATGAAACTAATTTGTTTCCTGCAATTAATAAAGAGCATCAAGGTTATCCTCAAACTTTCCATGGAGTTAGTATTTTACTTTTCCTTATGCTTAAAGAATTTTCTATCTCCAATAAGATAATCTTTCGCTTGACCTTTTGAAATTTCCACGGAGTTAAAAGTTAAGTTTGGCGTCTACTGGGAGTAAAATTCTCACCTAATAATCATTGAATTGCATTGATTTGCAATTAATGCTTCACTATTTAGGTAGTTGAACAATCTTATCCGACATGAATGAGATCTTATTGCTTCGAATCTTCCTCAATCTTTTGTTCATAAAACTCATCATCACCGAAATTTGAATTCAACTCTATTTAAACAACCTAATATGCAATGTTTGTCTTTATAGGCAAATATTATTTGACAAGTGTTGTAATAACAGAGTGAATAGTAGTGTTTGGCCTTCTTTGAGAAAAAGTAAATTATAGAGTTTAGTGGATTATGTATTTTCATTGCGAAGTAAGCTCAACACTTTCAGTAATCTTCTGATATTTGTTAAACAATATAGTTAAGTACCCTAAAACTTAATCTCATTCACTTTCATGACTAAATTATTCTTTAAAAAGAGGTTGATGTATAGAAGTGTGAAAACTTTGAAGGTATATTCATTCCATGTAAGGATTATTTGGCTGAAATTACTAATGGAGACTTTTGTTGTGCTTTGACATAGACTATTATTGCTATTTATTGGTGCATTAGAAGGCTGTAAGAATGAGTAATTATTTGTTGTAGATTATTCTCATCATTTGGTATTTGATCTTACCATCTCTTTTTTAGTATTTTTGTTGGTTTAGGTATCAAAATGTTACTTTCAACTATGTTTGTAGGATATCCTCAGCGTGTTGTTTGTAATTTGAGGTTTATCTAAGAATATTTTGTGAACTATTTCTAGATTATTATCTTACATTTACTCTAATCAGTTCTATGTCCTCCTAGTTTTTTTCAAATAGGTTAGATGGGATACGAGGCTATAGGCTATATTTTTAGTTGTAGATTATTCTTAGTTGGTTGTTAGTTACCCTAGAGTTAATGTAATCTTTAGCACAATGAACCGATTCCTTATTATTGATTATGTTTATTTTTGTTCTCTTATATATACATTTTCTACTTTAATTAGTTTAGATGTCAACATTTGCATTAACATATTAGTTAGTTGCATTTCCATTTATTTCATTTAAAAATCCTAAATAATGGACTAGGCCACAATCGATAAAACCCTAAATAGTAATGGTTGTCGAGCTAGAATTTGAATGGGTTTTCCTACATAAAATGAGAGAGAGTCTAATTGGGCCTCTCTTCCAAGGATAACCCTTGTTGTTTATGCTGGGAATTTTTCCCCATCAACAAAATTAGCACTAGAAGGAGGGTGAATCAATAAGCTACCCTTGAGTGGAGTTTCATTTTTCTTTGTATAGTTATTTTTCTTGGCTCTATGTTGGACATTGGGTTCAATGCTTCCCACAAGTTTCATGACATGGGTTAACCCTCTCTCATGGATCCTAACTCTGACGATTGTGGTAGATATTAACACAAGTGGGTTTTATTGTTGGATATTGTGTTCAATGCTTCCCGTGAGTTCCACAACATGGGTTAACCCCCTCTCATGGATCCTAACTCTGATGATTGTGGCAAAGATTAAGGTCTACGAGTTTTGGTCTAACGACAATCGTAGTCCAACAAATCGTATCAGAGAAACAAGTCTTGAGTTCGAAAATCGCCCGACACGCACTGGGGGGAGATTGTTGGACATTGGGTTCAACGCTTCCCGTGAGTTTCGCGACATGGGTTAACCCCCTCTCATGGATCCTAACTATGATGATTGTGGCAGAGATTAACGCCTGTGGGTTTTGGTCTAACAACAATCATAGTCCAACACTCTACTCCAAATCCCTACAAGGGATCATGTTTTGAGTCTTTTAAGACTATAAGGAAATTGTTATAGGGGTAGTGGGTCCACATCACTTTATCCTTGATTTGGCGTTGTATCTATAAATGATACTTCATTGTGATCTTGCATTACTTTGATAGTTTCATGTTCAATGTTTTTCTTGAATTCGACCTCTCATTATTTGCACAGTGGATTGCCTTGCTTCCATAAAACATGTTCTAAGTGCTTAATATTGCCTGCAATCAAGACATTAATTAATTTCACCATTATTTCATCAAAATAAGAATAATGTTTGACAATAATGAATTAAAGTGTATTTATATTGATAATTGAAATAATACTTTCTTGTTTAGATTCTAACATGGAATATATATACCTTCAAAGTTTTCACACTTTGATACATCAACCTTTTTTAAAAGAATAATTTAGTAATGAAAGTGAATGAGATTAAGTTTCAAGGTACTTACATGTATTATTTAACAAATATTATATTTTTTAATTCTTCCAAGATATCAAGACCATGTAAAATATCTGGTTTTTCTATAAATAATCTCTTAGGAAAAGGTGAAGGTTTCGGTTCTTGATGTTTTTTCTGATGATCGACTGAATATTCAATCGTTGCCTTATCATGATGTGATGTATTTTCCTTTACTTCTTCGTCGGTCATTATTGGTGATTTTGGTTTTACTACTTTTCCTAACTGTAAATTGATTTCCTATAATGGTGTAGAAATTCCTGTAACTGTGCAAGAGATTCGTGTAATACTACAAGAGTGATAACATAGGTGGGAAACGTATTCACTTCAACGTTGTAGATTTTTTTGTCCTTTTTATTATTCGGATTTGCTACATTCTGAGAAGGAATCGTCATAGGTCGTGGTGGTTGTTGGGTTGAAGGAAGTTGTATAGGTTGATATTAAGTTAATTATGGCAGTGTTGGAATGGATGGAAATGGTTGTTGTACATGTGCTGTATATTGTGGAAATGGTTTTTGTTGAAAATAAAATTGTTTCCGATAGGAGTGATATGGATAAGATGGTTGTGAATAAGCATGTTGTTGAAAATTGGGATTGTTGGTTTTCCAATTTTTTTGATAAGGTTGATTGAAATTTTCTTCAGAAGGCCATGACTACCAAGGCATGGGAGCATTCCAAGGGGTTTGTGCAAGATTTTCAGTAGGAAAGGAAAAAAAATGTTGAGAAGGGTCTTGAAACATACCCGCACGTGGTTTCTAGGGTCTCGTAGGTGCAATGTTGTAAAGAGTTTCTGATGCTTCATTATCTGCTTGATACATTGCTTTCAATCCTTGCAATGCGGGACAATCCTTCGTTGCATGTTTTTCTACACAAATACGACAAATTTGGATACTCTTTAGTAGACATTTATTCTTTGGATGCCTTTTTCTACAGTCAGGACAAAAAATTGCTAAAGATGCATTTTATTATTCCTATATTTTCTTAGTGTTAAAAACATCAAACTGTGAAGACAATGTATCCATAAGTTTAGTCTTGAAATTTTCTAGTAAATTACCAATTTTTTCTTTAATAATACTCCCTATTGTAGTTTTTGTCACTTTGGAAAGAGCATCCCTTTGAATTTTTCCTACTTTAGCTTTCCCTCTAGAGTATTTTTTGCACATCTCACAGATATGCTCAAATGGTAAAGGAGAGATACCCCATAACCCATTAAATTCAACACATCTATGTATTCATCTAGAAGTCCCTTCAAAAATATAATACGGGTAAGATCAGGGTTTATGGTACTATGTTTTGATTTTTGTAGATTATACAAAAAACTTTCCAAGTAATCTTCTAGACTCTCATCCTCTTGTTGAGACATGCTAAAAATGTCTTCTTTATAATTTCAGGGTCTGGAGTATGCCTGGTATTTCTTAAGGAAAATCCTTCTGATAGTCTCCCAGTATGCAATCAACTTTTCTCCTAATCCCATAAACCACTTTAGTGCACTCCCTTTTAAAGTTGCAGGAAACAAATGAAGTTTATGTGCATCATCTATATAACCATAATTTCTACATAAGATGTCAAATTCAAATAAGAAGGCATCAAGATCTTCAATAGGTGAACCATAAAAGTTTGGAAGAACTGAGGGAGGGATTCCATAAAGCTTGGCTAAAATCGGGCTAATCATAATGGTCCTATAATTAGAGGGAATGTTCTTATCCCCATTTTTAAAAATAGGAACAAT
Source organism: Picea engelmannii (assembly GCA_009831015.1). Taxonomy (NCBI): domain Eukaryota; kingdom Viridiplantae; phylum Streptophyta; class Pinopsida; order Pinales; family Pinaceae; genus Picea; species Picea engelmannii. Next base: position 988,672 of record ML778357.1, read on the forward strand.
GAAGCTTATATATATATATATATATATATATATATATATATATATATATATATATATTTTTTTTTTTTTTTTTTAAATTGTATTTTAGGATTTTTTTAAATGTAATTTTTTTAATTTATTTTTTTTAATATTGTTTTTTGTTTTATTTTTTTCTTAGTATTTATTTTCAATTTTTTTCTTTAAATTTTGTATTTTTTATTCTTTTTTTTCTTTAAATTTTATGTTTTAAGTATAATTTTTAATCCCAACAAAATTATTATTATTATTATTATTAAGTTTATTTTTTTTAATTTTTTTATTAAAAAATCACAATTTGCATTATTTAAAAAAAAAAAAGTTTTTTTTTTCTTTATTTCTAAAAGAAAATTTGTTTGTTTTCCTTAAATTAAAGAATTTGTTTAGGGGTATTTTTTTTACTATTTAATTATTTTCTCGATGGAAATTATTTAAAAATATATAATTGATAAATAAATTATGAAGTTATAACAATTTAATATTTAGGAGTCAATTTTCAGTGTTTATTTGCGGTGCGACTAGTGGTCATGGCCACAGTTTCAATTAGGTCATAGTTTTAACTAAAACAAAAGTGGTGCCAGTGGTCAAGTGTAATGTTCCTGACTTGGCTAGTCTAGGAAACTCTGCTAATGTGTGTGTAGGATTAATTGTTTACAACATATAAATGAGCATTCAAATAATAATGGTGACAAAAGACTACAAAGATTATATTATGAAATCTTTGTGGAGTACAGATGTCGAATGCGGATGAATAAAATGAATCACTTGGCTAGATCAATGACAAAAGGATCTGCCCGCACAGGTGTAGACGGATTGGCAAGTGCCGTGTAAATGGAAGGAAATTTGTAAAATGAGGTCTCATGTTCGATTCTCACCCAGATTTAGTTGTGCGCCATTCTTGCGGGTTGGGTAGTTGCACCTGGGGTTATAGTGGTAGTCGATGGGGATCGACCCCGTGTCACGCGAGTACGAGAACCGCCCGTTGCCGATTCCCCTAGTGCAAATAAATAAATAAATAAATAAAAATGACAAAAGGATCTTAGCCGGAATACAAAGGAAACTAAAACAATAATACCCGATACCCGAAGAATGTTGTGGAATGCAATGGATGAGATGAAGAACTGTTGTGGATATGCTAGCTCATATGATAACCACTGCAAGTATGGAAAGTTTTCCCTGGTGGCTATACCTCTCGGAAATGCCTGGAATTTTTTTTAAACAATGTGCCCTGCTCTGCCTCACAATCATGTTGATTGTCCGGACCTCAACTGGTGTATCTGGTCCCCAGATGGATCCCCCCGGGGGAAATGCGCTCCCTCTGCTCTGGAAAAATGTGCCCTAGTGATTCCACCATCAGAATCGATTGATGTGTGTCTCAAAATGATCGCCCAAGTCTACTATGAAATGGGTCGAAAGGATTTCCCCAGATTTGAACTGATGATCGCTCGGGAACCCCGAATGTGTCCTCCCCAAGTGCCACACTCCCAATGTCTGAAAAGTGCGCTCTAGATGATTCCTCCGTCGAAATATGACAAGGAACTAGGAAAAGTATGTGCCTTGCCTTCCTCTCAATTGGGTTGGAGGGGAATCTCTGAACTCTCCCTGAAAGGGACAAGCCGATCACTAAACCTCCTTAGAAGTTACGTCCTCACCCTGAATAAGTGTGCCCTTGCTGTTGAAATCTGTGTAACTGCTGCTGAAAAATGATGGAAGACCTGTGTGATCTTCCCGATGACTAGGGTGTGTCTCTCAACATCGAAATCAACCAACTGGTGTCTTCCTTCTGGAATCCACTTAACTATCTCTCCTGAGATGCGCCTCTCTCCTTAATGACACGTCAAAATATACATAATGATGAATTAGGTTGTTGAACCTTCTCTTATAGTTGAACAAAACCCTAATTCGTTGTTGACTTCTAATTTTAGCTCATCTGTTCTATTTTTATCTCAAATTGGCTTAAAAAGCGCTTTTAGCCACTTTTAGCTCAATGTCACTTTCCAAATATAACACCTTTGATTGGAGTGACCTCTAGTAACCCTGCTTACCCCTTTTTGGCCCTGGCTATAGTTTAACAGGGTGGTTTATACCATTAAGGCTCCTCTCTGGAGCTCCTATTTGGAAAGGGAGATTACATTTATCACTTCCCGAAATTGCTTGTCCTCAAGAAATACCAATCCAGGGTGATGCAACACCTGCTTGCTCTCCCAAGTAGCATCCTCTACTGGAATCCCTCTCCATTTGATCAAACACTCTCTGATGACCCTTATCCTCAGTTTCTTCTCCCGGAACTCCAATACCTCCTCCACAACCAACTCCAAATATCCCTCCTCATCCAATGGGGGAAGCTCCTCTGATGTGCTGATGAATTGTCCCACTACCTTTTTGAGGTAAGATACGTGGAACACGTTATGAATATTGCTCCCCTCTGGAAGCTATAGCTCATAAGAAACCTCGCCTACTCAACGCATGATCCTATAAGGGCCATAAAATCTAGGCTTGAGCTTCTCGACCCCACTCTTCTTCAGAGATGGCTGTCTGTAAGGTTGGAGTCTCAAGAAAACCAGATCCCTAACCTCAAAGCTATGCTCTATCCTATGCATGTCTGTACTCATATTTTGTCGGTTCTGTGTTGTCTGTAGGTTCTCTTTTAACAACTTGATAATCTCCCAACTCTCTGTGATCCAATCCTTGGCCTTGGGAACTTTGATGTCCCTGAAAACCAAGTCTACCAAAGTGGGAGCATCATATTCATACAATGCTCGGAAGGGTGTCATACCAATGGACATGTGGAAAGTGGTGTTGTAGCAATGCTCTCCTAAATGTAGCCACTTGACCCATGTTCTCTGCTGTCCACCTACATAGTTCCTAAAACACCCTTCAACCCACTTGTTGATGATATCGGTCTGCCCATATGTCTGAGGGTAATAGTTGGTGTTGGGTGTCAACTCTGTCCCCACCAATCTAAACAACTCCCTCCATAATGTCCCAATAAATTGACTGTCCCTGACATTGATGATGTTCCTCGGAAACCCATGAATTCTGAAGACCTCCCTGAAGAATAAATCAGCTACCTGAACTGCATTGTACTCTATCAGTATGGCATAGAAGTGAGAAAACTTGGTCAATCTGTTGACCACTACATAGATACATTCCTTACCCTGGACCTTGGGTATGCTTGTGATGAAGTCCATCGATATACTTTCCCATTTCTTCTCTTGAATGGGAAGTGGCCGAATTAGCCCTATTGGAAGAGTATGCTCTGACTTGTTCTGCTTGCAAGTCACACACTCATTGATGTGTCTCATATCATCCTATTTGAGTCCCTTCCATGAGAACCTCTCCCTGATATGTATGTAGGTTTTGAAAAAACCTTGATGGTCTGCAAGTGGTGAATCATGAACGGTTGTGAGGATCTTATTCTTGAGCCCCGAATCAGGCACTAAGTAGACTCTGTCCTTGTAGAATATGACATCGTCAATGACCCTATACCTATCATCCTGTATCTTCCCATCCATAGCCTCACAAGCAAACTTTTTCTTGGAATATTCCACTAACAAGTGGGATTTCCAATCTGCTGAAATATCCATCAAAGAACATGTCGCAGGTCTCTTCGATAGTGCATCGGCCACAATGTTCTTCTTCCCCTTGACATACTCTATGTCGAAGTTGAATTCCTGTACCTTCTTCACCCATTTATGCTGACGCTCACTAAGGTCCTTCTGCTCAAGGAAATACTTCATGCTATTGTGATTTGTTTTGACCATGAATTTGTTGCCCACCAAATATTGTCTGAATTTGGTCAAGGCATGCATGATTGTCAGCATTTCCTTGTCATAGATGGAGTACAACCTCTTGGGCTGACCGAGATTCCCGCTCTCAAATACAATGGTGTTTCCTCCCTGCATCAAAACTGCCCTGATACCCTCACCAGATGGATCACACTCTAATACAAATGGTAGCGTGAAGTCTGGTAATTCTACCACTAGACATGTGCCCATGACTTCCTTCATGTGATTGAAGGATTTCTATGACTCATTGGTCCAGATGAAAGCCAACTGCTTGGTGATATCCATCAGTGATGCTCCAAGTTGAGAAAACCCCCTGACAAACCACTTGTAATAGCTGCATAACCTGAAGACGCTCCTCAACTCTGTCACATTCATGGGCATTTACCAATCCGGAATGGCCCCGATCTTCTCCTAGATTACCTGTACCCCCTATGCACTGATGATGTGGCCTAATTAAAGTAGTTTTGTCATACCAAACTCACACTTGGACTCTTTGGCGTATAGTCACTACGCCTCCATGATGCTCAAAACCTCATCTAAGTGCCTCATATGCTCCTGCCATGTCTTGTTGTAGACCAAGATTTCGTCGAAGAAAACCAAAACTGATTTCATCAACTGATCCTTGAACATGTGGTTCATGCAAGACTGAAATGTAGCTAGTGCATTGTTTAGCCCAAATGGCATAACCAAAAACTCAAAATGTCCAAAGTGACACCGAAATGTCATCTTCTCTATGTCCTGCTCTCGGATGTTGATTTGATGATACCCAGAGCGTAGATCAATCTTTGAGAAGAAAACTGCCCCATGTAGTTCATCCATCAACTCGACAATGAGAGGGATAAGATATGGGTTCTTGATGTTTTTCTTGTTCAAGGCCCGGTAATCAATGCACATCCTCATGGTACCATCCTTCTTCAAAACTAAGACAACTGAAGAGGCGAATGGGATGCTGCTCAGTCTGATGTGTCCCATCGCTAGAAATTCCTTAATTGCTTTATCTATATCATTCTTGAACCTTCTAGGATGACGATAAGGGGGTGTGATCATAGATTTTTCCCCCTCCTCCAACTCAATGGTGTGCTCAAACCCCTGTCAGGTGGTCGCCCTGGTGGAATCAATCCAAAAACCTGCTGATGTCGTCCCAACAAGTTCCTTATCTCTATATGATACTGTTGTCGACCCTCTAAATCCTTCCACATAGTGATCAAACACTCTATGACATATGCTACCTCCCCATGTTTGAATATCCTCTCCATCCTTTTGGCCGAAAATGTCCTGGGTGCTCCTATTGACATGCCTCTTAGAACAACCCTCTTCCCGTCACTATCTTTGAACCCCATCTCCAAGGTTTGGTAATTGGTGGTGATTTTTCCCAAGGTGATCATCCACTGGACTCCCAATGCCACATATGTGTCAGATAGGTCAACCACATAAAATGTGTCTCTCACTGTGTAGTTGCCTAACTTTATCTCCAAGTCCGGAACTCCGTCTAGACACTCCACTGCATGGCCATCTGTCATGCAACATTAAACCCATCAAACTCCTCTATTTGAAGTGCCCGTATCGTTACCAATGAAGCGTCAATGAAGTTGTGGGTGGCCCTACCATCTATCAGGGTGATTTCCCATTGTCCCTGAATAGTCCCTCTGATCCGGAGGGTATCATACTTGGTAACACCAGAAAGGGTCGCTATGACTCATCATTTTTCTAGTTTCCATCTGTTAGCCTGCTCAAGAGGCCGTGGAATTACCGGTGGGTGGGCCCCTGCCTATGTCGATGGTCTATAGGGAGGATTCTTCTCTTCTTGTGTTGACTCCTCCTTTGAGCTACTGGATCCATTTTCCCGCTCCTCCTCCTCACTATCCACACTATCTTCTTCCACCTCAATATAATGAATCTCTCCCTTGCCCATGCACCTGTGGCCTGAGACCCAAGGGTCTCTACAACTGAAAGAAAGCTTCTTGCTCATAAGCGCTCACCTCGTCTCATCATCCAGCTTCTCCTTGCTCTTCCATTCTCTTTGGAATGGATTCCTATCTCGGTCCTTCTGTGGTACAAAGGGTTTGGAAAAGGGTTTATTCTTTGGCACCGAGTATGTCAAATCTCGAGTGCGTAAGATGGCATCTTGCAAGGTGTGAGGCCTATATGCCTTCACCCATCCTCTCAATGGCTATGTGAGTTCCTCTGTGAATAATATGATCAACCTGGGCTCTGATATATCTGTCACTGCCACTGATACCCACTGAAAATCCGTGATGAATGCCTTTGTTGTGCCAGTTTGTCTCAACTAGGCTATATCTCTGAAGTGAATCTCGAGATCCCTCCTATCAAACTTGTCCATGAGTCTCTCTGTGAACTCCCTATAGGAGGTGATGTGACTATGACCCAACATCACCAATCCATAATGCCACCAATCGTGTGCCTCACCCTCCAAGTGTAGGGTAGAGAAATTGATGGCCTCTGTCTCAGTCATCTAGTTGAGATTCTATTATGTGTCTAGATTTTGTACCCAAGCTCTGGCAGTGCATTTGGATGATTCGTTAAAAGAAGGTATTGTGAGTTTACCAACTTTCTGGATGAAATCAATTTTATGCCCCTGTTGTGGCTGTTGTCCTCCTACCCGTGGATCTTTGGGGTGGTTCCCGAGCCTAAGTCCACAATACTCGACCAAGGTCATGTCCTGATAGAAGTTGTGACCCAATGCTGCATACTCCCTCCTGTACTCTGCAATGTCCTCTTCCTGAGTGGGTGGCCTCTGTGATATCAACTGTTGTGCTAATACTGGGGGTGCCCTCTGGAAACTAGGGAACAATGGCCTAGGAATCCTACTTGAAGAGGTGTATGTGTGAGTAGAAGATTGGGGTATACTGCATGCCCCTTAGTTCCCTTGTGTTGCATGTGGTGCTTGTGTTCCTGGGGTGCCCACTGTAACCAATCTATCATCCATCTACACTAAATATTGAGTCATGGCATGTTGACTGACTACTAGATTGTTGAGTACCTGCATGAAGAATGCATCTAGGTCCATGGAAGTTTTACCACTTCCCTCTGGTCTCTCATATCTATCTCCTAACATCCTCTTTGCCTCATGCTCTACCTCACACTCTGTCCTTCTCTCGGCTTCCCTCTGTGCCTCTTCCTCTTCCTCTGAGTTGGGAGGAAAAGGGGGAAAATCAGATCTAGGTATTCCCTCCTTGCATATGTTGTAAGTGACATATTTGTCACCTACGTGCTCACGACCCCCTGGGTCCTCTGCTGCACTCATCGTATTTAGTCTCAGGTTGGCAGGACTAAAGATCTGATACCACTGTAATGTTCTCGACTTGGCTAGTCTAGGAAACTCTGCTAATGTGTGTGTAGGATTAATTGTTTACACAATATAAATGAGTATTCAAATAATAATGGTGACAACAGACTGCGAATCTTATATTATGAAACCTTCGTGGAGTACAAATGTCGAATGCGGCTGAATAAAATGAATCACTCAGCTATGTTAATGAAAAAAGGATCTTAGTCGGAATACAATAACAACTAAAACAATAATACCTGATACCTGAAGAATGTTTTGGAATGCAATGGATGAGATGAAGAAGTATTGCAGATATGCCAGCTCGTACAACAACTGCTGCAAGTCCGGAAAGTTTTCCCTGGCGGCTATACCTCTCAAAAATGCTTGGAAACTGTCCCAAATAATGTGCCCTACTCTTCCTCACAATCCTAGTGACTTTCCAGACCTCAAATGGTGTATTTGGTCCCCGGATGGATCCCCCTGGGGGAAATGTGCCCCCTATGCTATGGAAAATTACGCCCTAGTGATTCCACCTTCAGAATCGACTGATGTGTGTCTCAAAATGATCGCCCATGTCTACTGTGAAATGGGTCAGAAGGATTTCCCTAGGTCTAAACTAATGATCGCTCGGGAACCCCGAATGTGTCCTCCCCAAGTGTTGCACTCCCAATGTTTGGAAAGTGCACCCTAGATGATTCCTCCGTCGGAATTTGATGAGGAACTAGGAAAAAGATGCGCCTTGCCTTCCTCTCAATTGGGTCGTAGGGGAATCTATGAACTCTCCCTGAAAGGAACAAGTCGATCCACTGAACCTCCTCAGAAGTATCGCCCTCACCCTTAATAAGTGTGCCCTTGCTACTGGAATTTGTGTAACTGCTACTGAAGAATGATGGAAGACCTGTGTGATCTTCCCGGTGACTAGGGTGTGTCTCTCAACACCGAAATAAGCCAACTGGTGTCTTTCTCCTGGAATCCACTGAACTATCTCTCATGATATGCACCTCTCTCTTCAATGAAAAGTCAAAATCTACATAATGATGAATTAGGTCATTGAACCTTCTCTTATAGCTACTCGAAACCCTAATTTGTTGTTGACTTCTAATTTTAGCTCGTCTGTTTTATTTTTAGCTCAAATTGGATTAAAATGTGATTTTAGCCACTTTTAGCTCAATGTCACTTTCCGAATATAACACCTTTGACTGAAGTGACCTCTAGTAACCCTGTCTACCCCTTTCTGGCCCTGGATATAGTCTAACGGGGTGGTTTATACCATTAAGCCTCCTCTCTGGAGCTCCTATTTGGAAAGGGACATTACATCAAGGCCACAATGTCAATTAGTTCATAATTTTAACTAAAAAAAAAGTGGTGCCAGTGGTCATGGCCACAGTTTCAATTAGGTCATAATTTTAACTCAAAAAAAAAGTAGTTCTAGTGGTCAAGGCCACAGTTTCAATTAGGTCATAGTTTTAACTAAAAAAAAAAGTGATTCTACTGGTAGCATCACTTTTCTATTCGAGGGTTGATTTTAGGGTGCTGTCAAGGTTTTTTTTCGTAATGTCAAGGGTGAAGTTTCAAACAAGTCACAATTTTAACCACCTCCAAAAAAAAAGGTGCTACCAGTAGCACCACTTTTTGATTTGGGGGTTGATTTTTGTGTTTTTTACCCAAAAATATGATATTTTTGGGCTAGATCTCTCGTTTTGAGGTCACAGTTCTTGTTAAGTATGTAACTTTATTTTTATAAAATAGATGAAGCAAGTTCCTTTATTTTATTAAACCTACCCTTGTTATCCCTAGGTCTAACTGGCTTATTCATGCAAACCACACATGACTAGGACTCGCGCATACTCACTAAAGTGAATGTGCAGTTTCTTACCTCTTGTCTTACCGCATGCACTCCTCCCATTTCTAAATGTTTGAACACTCAAAAAGAAAATAAATAAAATAAAATTGAAAATCTTGCAATGAAAAAAACAAAAATTTAACTCTAAAAATAAATTCTTTTCGTGCCTCCTCGACAACGACGCCAAAATGTTATGTTGATCTAGTGGTCTAGATTCCTCAATATTTAATTATCAACATGAGTAGGTAAACTTTGAGGCACATACACAATATGCGCAAACTTGATCTTGAATTTACCTAAGGATTCCTAGTAAAAACTAAACAGTAAATACCAAACCCATAGACAAAAATTAACCTTAACGATCACAAGCACTTAAGTTTGATCATCTATTGGTAAAGACTCAGATTGCAAGCAGTCACTCTATGCGC
>ML778358.1:24873-51034 GCA_009831015.1 Picea engelmannii
GTTTTCTATTAAATAACGAAATAAGCTGAAACTGTAAAAAATGCAGCGGAAACAAGCTTGTTGGAATGGTGGCGGCTTATCTCTGAGAAGAGATGTGACGGCAGCGCACATTCGCAAGAAGATGGTTACAATGAGGCTCTGAAGGCCTTTTTACAATAAACAGGAATGCCAAAAGTCCTAGACATCCAAAAACCTAACCCTAGGAGATGAAGCGCCAAAAGTCATGTGGGCCCCGTTTGGGTAAGTTGGTGCATCAACTTCCCGGGGTCGTAACTTTTGCATACGATCTCCGTTTTAGGCGTATGATAGCTCGTTGGAAAGATCTATCCGAGAACTACAACTTTTGGCTGGAGCAACATCGATTTACAATCCATGTTGCTCCGCCGTTTTCCCAAAAAACATCGTTTAGGGCCTCAAAATGGCCCCAGAAGTTAAAACTGCTAAAAATAGTAAATTACCAAAATTGCCAGAAACATGTTTTTGGCCAGTTGGAGAAGGTGGGTGGCCACCGATATCCACCTGGATCATATATCTGGCAGGATAGAATAATGGGAAGCGGCCCTCTGGAGGCGAATCAAGACATAGCAGAGATCAGAGAATGGCTAATTCGTGCAGGCAAAATTAGACTTTACGATATTTCGACTTGGGATTGCCGGGGAGATTGGGCCGGTTGGGATCTGAACGACATTCCGGAATGGCTAACTCATCAAATAAATCTCCTTGTTGATTTGCTGGAAGGCTCCACTCCTGAAAACCGCCATTTGAAGGATAGTTGGGCCTAGGGACTGTCAGGCACTTACACCACAACAGCTGGATACAAAGCTCTTCAGATTACAAAGGATAGCAGCTGCCCTCCAGCCTTCTGGAAATTAGTTTGGGACAATTTAGCTCTCCCAAAAGTGAATTTCTTTTTCTGGACGCTGGTGCAAAATAAACTACTTACAGGAGACAATCTAGAGAAAAGGAAAATTGCAGGGCCACATAGGTGTGAGTTATGCAGAAGCAACTCCGAAACAGCTCAACACTTATTCCTGGAGTGCAATTTCGCCAAGGAAGTATGGAGACTTTCCCTTCTGGACCTGCAAAATCCAGCCTTTCCACAGAGTACAGTTGAAGCATGGTTCGCCTCTTGGATCAATTTCTATCCTCATGGCATTCCCATCAAATCCTTCTGGCGAAAAATTTGGACAACAGTCCCCAAATTCGTTTGCTGGCAGCTGTGGTTGGCTTGTAATGATCAAATCTTCAATGGACATACACGCTCCCCTCTTTAGGTCGCAGTCAAAGCTAAAGCACTCCTCATGGAAACTGCCCAACATCAGTACTTCAACGAAGATCCTTTGCTCCGTCTTGAAGAAAAGAGATGGCTCAGCCCGTTGGAGCCCTCCCCCCGCAAACTCCTCCTCACTCCTCAAACAGAAAATCCAGAGTGGAGAATAAGAGAACCCGAGGACAGCTTCACAAACTGGTGGAAAACCAATAAACTCACCACAATTTTTTTCGACGGGGCCTCCAAATGAAATCCCGGGAACGATGGCGCTGGAGGGGTCATTTACTCTTCGGATGGGACCTTAAGAGACTGCTTCTGCTGGGGGCTAGGCCAAAAGACCAACAACCAGGCAGAGATTATTGGCCTTCTCAGAGCATGCCTAATAGCAAGAGAAAAGGGAGATAAAGATCTCCAAGTCTTTGGAGATTCAGAGCTCCTTATAAAAAAATTAAATACGGAGGCTCTCTTCAACAACGCTAGCCTCAATAAAATGTTGGGCAGATTGAAAAGAATCCTCCACGAATTCACCTCCTACAAGTTTTATCACATCCTTAGGAATATGAATGGAGAAGCGGACCAGATGGCAAACAAAGGATGTACCCTCACAAAAGGGCAGATTATTATCAATGATGATAACAGCTACCAAATTCCTTGAAAAGATTGTAACTCTGAATCTGAAAACGATGGCTATCTTCTATGTAAATGGGGATGCCTAGGCAAAGACCCCTTCTCCCCTTTTTTTTCAAATAAATAAATAATATAACTGTTACAGTTAAAAAAAAAAACATTTTGTTGACATCATTGCATACTTGAGTACAGGGACTGCACCATAAGATTTTTACACTGCGCAGAAGAAAAATCTGGTAGTTAGAGATGCAGACTATCAATTGATTGCAGGACACTTATACAAGATGGGCGCAGACAACATTTTGAGAATATGTGTACTAGAACATGAGAAGCCTAGGATTTTAGTAGAGGCTCATGAGGGAATAGATGGAGGGAATTATGCAGGAAAACCTATCGCATAGAAGGTATTGCGCGCAGAACTATGGTGGTCGACCATTCACATAGATGTACAGGACTACTGCTAGAGATGTGATGTATGTCAGAGGGTTGGTAAACCTAATAGACGGGAGATATGCCCCTAAGACCACAAGTAACCTTGCAAGTATTCAACAAATGGGCAATAGACTTTGTGGGACCAATTAATCCACCAGCAAAGAGGTCAGGAGCAAGGTATATCATTACTGCGACAGAGTACTTAACGAGATGGGCAAAAGCAGCACCAATAAAATATTGCGGCGCATAGACAGCAACACACTTCCTTTTTGAGCAAGTGATCACTAGATTTGGATGCCCAAGGATTTTGATGAGTGACCAAGGCACTCACTTTATCAATAGTACTATCAAGGCTATGACTTAGGATTTTGAAGTCTATCATCAAAAGAGTACACCATATTGTTGATGAATATTTTGGTCAACAAGTACTTCGTCGAAAAAGCGTTGCCAGGCTCCCCCTTGAATCACGGTACTTGCGCAAAGTTTCGCTTATTCTCGTTAAATATTGGTGCAATGCTCTTAGAAAAATTATCAATACACTTGACTGATTGCTAGGCATGATTTTTTTTTCTCACTCCTCATATTATTCACACTATCATTTTTCCACTCTTAGTTGATGCATTGATATAACATGTGTTATAAACCTTGTGCATCACTTGATCATGTAACTCACTTTTCATAAAGTTATACCATATTTTTGAAGTTGTGACCTTAAATTTATTTCCTACCATATCAAATCCTCAAAGAAAATATATTATTATATGTCTACTCATTAAAACCATGTTACATCACAACCTTTTAATATTTCACATATTACCCACCATACCACTCTATATGTTTACATGTCTCACCTTACAAAACATATGTCTCTCCACTCAATACTTTAACTATGACTTTTAATTATCCCATGCTCTTTAAAGGGTTATCGCCTTGGAATTACCTTCATGCAATGTCATAAGAAAAAATGGGTATCGCTACATTAATTAAGAAATGGATTGGGAGAGGTTGTAGTGAAGCATAAAAGTTTTTCTTATATGTGAACTATTAGATATGGCAAAATGGTCGAGAGCATAATTGTAATGGATAGTTATACAAGTATTTATGGATAAGAGTTTGAATTATTATGCGCATGACTCTATATCATAAATCACACATTCTATTGATTGTCGGGTTTTATGGAGGGAGAAGATAATATATGAAGCTTTTGCATGTGAACCGTTTGTTTTTCTAGAACACCCTTTCTTTCTGATGGTTACCATTATTAGTCCCTACCGTAAGTATAGAGGGACTACAACGATCGATAATTCGTTGACCTAGTATTAGTTTGTTTGTTGACCACAAATATTTGCATAATATCTAATGTTGGAACTAGGGAACAAAAAACATTGATTTTTATATAATAAAAAGTACCATATATGTCATGATCTGATTGGATAACAGATTGGAGGCCTTATTGTCGGCTTCGCTATTTCCAATGTTTTATATGTTAATATATCCAAAAAAAATTATCGTATACGGTCTTTTTTAAGCATATATATTTTTATGCATTTCTTGAAGGTGAATTAATGCTAGCATTAGTTGGAATGTTTGTCTTAGCATTTTCTGCTAGCTAAATTTATCCCAATGTTTGATATGCTAGCATATCCAAGGTTTGACTATTTTTTATTATTATTAAGTACTTAACGTACGTAAAGCCTGCCACACGCATTCTTTCTTAAATGTTTACACGCGCATTCTTTCTTAAATGTTTACACAACGCGAGGCCCTTGGACGGTTCTGACAGCCTTAATTGTTTACCTAACATGTCTCAGAGCCTTAAATGTTTACTTAACATGTATATCACGGAACAAGCTGGACATGAAAAATAAAAATAAATTTGAATAATTAATTGAATAAAATTTAACAAAACATTATCACATATTAACATTATGTATGTCCATCTTGTTCCGTGATATACATTTTGCGCCCAATTTTTCATTTTTCATGTCCATTCACATTTTTCATTTTTCATGTCCAGCTTGTTCTGTGATATACATTTTGAGCCCAACACTTTTGCCATATACATTTTGCACCCAACAATTATGGAGTCGCGGGTTCACATTTTTCATTTTTCATGTCCAGCTTGTTCCGTGATATACATTTTGCACCCAACACTTCCGTCGTATACATTTTGCACCCAACAATTCCATCATATACATGAGACTGAGTAATTTATAGAATATTATAACATTGTAATTTATAGAATATTATAACATTGTATCAAGATTTATAGTAATTTATATAATGCTATAACACTTTTTACTTAATGAATAGCATAAACAAATATTTAAATTTTATTCAATATTATTTTTAACATTTATAAATGTAAATTTGGAATTTTGATTTTGTTTATGATAATAAAGGTGAAATTTATTTTTGATTTTCATTTTTCATGTCCAGTCCCGTTGACAGAGTCGCGGGTCACATTTTTCATTTTTCATGTCCAGTGTGTTTCATGATATACATTTTGCACCCAACAATTTCGTCATATACATTTTGCACCCAACAATTCTATCATATACATGAGACTGAGTAATTTATAGAATATTATAACATTGTACAAAGATTTATAGTAATTTATATAATGCTATAACATTTTTTACTTAATGAATAGTATAAAAAATTATTTAAATTTTATTCAATATTATTTTTAACATTTTTAAATGTAAATTTGGAATTTTGATTTTGTTTATGATAATAAAGGTGAAAATTATTTTTATTTTTCATTTTTCATGTCCAGTCGCGCGTTGACAGAGTCGCTGGTCACATTTTTCATTTTTCATGTCCAGTGTGTTTCGTGATATACATTTTGCACCCACAATTTCGTCATATACATTTTGCACCCAACAATTCTATCATATACATGAGACTAAGTAATTTATAGAATATTATAACATTGTACAAAGATTTATAGTAATTTATATAATGCTATAACATTTTTTACTTGATGAATAGTATAAAAAACTATTTAAATTTTATTCAATATTATTTTTAACATTTTTAAATGTAAATTTGGAATTTTGATTTTGTTTATGATAATAAAGGTGAAATTTATTTTTATTTTTCATTTTTCATGTCCAGCTTGTTCAATACTTTTTGCACCCAACAATTACGGAGTCGCGGGTTCAATTGTTTCATTTTTCATGTCCAGCGTGTTCCGTGATATACATTTTGCACCCAACACTTCAATCATATACATTTTGCACCCAACAATTCTCTCATATACATGAGACTGGAGAATTTATAGAATATTATAACATTGTAATTTATAGAATATTATACCATTGTACCAAGATTTATAGTAATTTATATAATGCTATAACACTTTTTATTTAATGAATAATATAAACAAATATTTTAATTTTATTCAATATTATTTTTAATGTTTTTAAATGTAAATTGGGAATTTTGGAATTTTGATTTTGTTTATGATAATAAAGGTGAAATTTATTTTTAATTTTCATTTTTCATGTCCAGCTTGTTCCATGATATACATTTTGCACCCAACACTTCTGTCATATACATTTTGCACCAACAATTATAGAGTTGTCGATTCACATTTTTCATTTTGACCCAACACTTATGTCATATAAACATTGTAATTTATAGAATATTATAACATTTTATCAAGATTTATAGTAATTTATATAATGCTATAACATTTTTTACTTAATGAATAGTATAAACAAATATTTAAATTTTATTCAATATTATTTTTAATGTTTTTAAATGTAAATTTGGAATTTTGATTTTGTTTATGATAATAAAGGTGAAATTTATTTTTAATTTTCATTTTTCATGTCCATTCGCAAGTTCACATTTTTCATTTTTCATGTCCAGTGTGTTTCATGATATACATTTTGCACCCAACACTTCCGCCATATACATTTTGCACCCAACAATTTCGTCATATACATTTTGCACCCAACAATTCTCTCATATACATGAGACTCAGTAATTTATAGAATATTATAACATTGTACAAAGATTTATAGTAATTTATATAAGGCTATAACATTTTTTACTTAATGAATAATATAAAAAATTATTTAAATTTTATTCAATATTATTTTTAACATTTTTAAATGTAAATTTGGAATTTTGGAATTTTGATTTTGTTTATGATAATAAAGGTGAAATTTATTTTTATTTTTCATTTTTCATGTTCAACTTGTTCCTTGATGTACTTTTTGCACTCAACATTTCCTCCATATACATTTTGCACCCAACAAGGAGTCGCGGGTTGGCGGAGTCATGGGTTCAAATGTTACATTTTTCATGTCTAGCTTGTTCCGTGATATACATTTTGCACCCAACACTTCAGTCATATACATTTTGCACCCAACAATTCCATCATATACATGAGACTGAGTAATTTATAGAATATTATAACATTGTAATTTATAGAATATTATAACATTGTACCAAGATTTATAGTAATTTATATAATGTTATAACACTTTTTATTTAATGAATAGTATAAACAAATATTTTAATTTTATTCAATATTATTTTTAAAGTTTTTAAATGTAAATTTGGAATTTTGGAATTTTGATTTTGTTTATGATAATAAAGGTGAAATTTAATTTTAAATTTTCATTTTTCATGTCTAACTTGTTCCATGATATACATTTTGCACCCAACACTTCTGTCATATACATTTTGCACCCAACAATTATGGAGTCGTCGGTTCACATTTTTCATTGTTCATGTCCAGCTTGTTTCGTGATATACATTTTGCACCCAACACTTTTGTCATATACATTTTGCACCCAACAATTCTGTCATATACATGAGACTAAGTAATTTATAGAATATTATAACATTGTACCAAGATTTATAGTAATTTATATAATGTTATAACATTTGTTTTTTCATTTTTCATGTCCATCTTGTTCCGTGATATACTTTTTGCACCCAACACTTCCGCCATGTACATTTTGCACCTAAAAATTACGGAGTCGCGGGTTGGCGAAGTCGCGGGTTCACATGTTTCATTTTTCATGTCCAGCGTGTTCCGTGATATACATTTTTCACCCAACACTTTCGTCATATACATTTTGCACCCAACAATTCTATCATATACATGAGACTGAGTAATTTATAGAATATTATAACATTGTACCAAGATTTATAGTAATTTATATAATGCTATACACTTTTTACTTAATGAATAGTATAAACAAATATTTAAATTTTATTCAATATTATTTTTAACTTTTTTAAATGTAAATTTGGAATTTTGGAATTTTGATTTTGTTTATGATAATAAAGGTGAAATTTATTTTTAATTTTCATTTTTCATGTCCAGCTTGTTCCGTGATATACATTTTGTACCCAACACTTTCGTCATATACATTTTGCACCCAACAATAACGGAGTCGCGGGTTGGTGGAGTCGCGGGTTCACATTTTTCATGTCCAGCGTGTTCCGTGATATACATTTTGCACCCAACACTTCCGTCATATACATTTTGCACCCAACAATTATATCATATACATGAGATTGAGTAGATGACGGAATTGTTGGGTGCAAAATGTATATGACGGAAGTGTTGGGTACAAAATGTATATCACAGAATAGGTTGGACATGAAAAATGAAAAATGTGAACCTGCGACCCCGCCAACCCCCGACTCCGTAATTGTTGGGTTACATGGGTTATGTATTAAATATTTCATGTACTATCAAATTTAGATATTATGAACCTTCACATTAATAATTTTTGATAAATTTCAAATAAAACTAATTCGAAAATACTAAATTCTGCATGGATACCACATGTACTGCAACTTGCAACCCACACATTTACTCTCATTCCAACCTGGCAGGGACTACGCTGCCATGCAGCACTTGTTACGAGATGACCTTACTTGACAAATAAAATTCCATTAGATCTACTTCTCGTAATATAAAACTACTTGTGAAAACATGCTCAAATAATTTGTAAGAGTGACTCACTCTTCATATATTCTGTCTTAGTCAAACTTTCCAAGTACAGGAATTTTTCAGTAGAATGCAGATGAATCCGCCATGCAAACAATATCATTGGTGTTTCCTTTATCTAAGCCAAGGATGGGTGACGGAAATCAATCATGAGCTAACATTATCCTTATGTTGTTGGCGCTTGGAACTTTGCACTACCAGTCAATAAAAATAACTTCCTTATTCTTACTTCGATAATTTTTCAACAGAAAAGTGGGAAAGAAGAGCTCAAGCAAGGGGCAAAGTCGTTCTTCATATCTATCCCTTGGGATAGCTCTTAATGGAAAAAAAAAAACAGACGTTCAGGGGTCAAAATATCAAAAGAGATGTCTCTCTTTGGAGAGAAGTATTAAGCATTATTCTATCTTACATCAGATATTATTCATCGGTGAAGGGGACTTTTTTCGTTTTATCTAGCTCTCGCCAATGCATTTGGATTCGCAGAAAACATGATTCCTACATCAATAAACAGTAGAGAATATGGTTTTCGATTTGTTTGCAAATCTTGGTGCATCAGAGAAACAATTGGGATTTCCAATTTTGTTTACATCTGCCAAAGAAGGATGGACATTAACAACTTTCACTAAGGATCCACCTACACAACAGAGAAACGGGTTTGCCTTGCTTGATACAGTTTTGAGTCATGTGCCTCCACCAGAAGTAAATCAAGAAACACCATTTAAGATGATGGTGTCAATCATGGGGCGTTATTGGTTGTATCACTTCAGGCATTGTTCGTATAGGAGATAAATTGCATGGTTTGCATAAGATTGATTCGGGACTTGAGGAAATTGAGGAGGGAAGGGTCGTGAATCTTATATACATCCTTGATTCATTACGTTGGTGTTGGCGATATTATTTCGTTGGCACGCTTGTCAAATCCTTCAATTGGTCATATAGTATCAAATGTGGAGGTGACAACTACATTGCCAAGGATAGAATTGGATCCTTCTGCAATATCAATGACATTTAGCATCAATAAAAAAAATTCCTTGGTGGTCGCGATGGAACCTAGCTAACTGGTGCCAAAATTGGAGAATGATTAATGGCATAAGATGAGACCAATCTTGCAGTGAATCATGTGCTAATTCCAGGAACAGTCTCCTTTGAAGTCCAAAGGGGAAAATTCAAATTAGTATTCTCATGTGTCGTGAAGGATTTGGACTCTCTGCTTCTCCACTCAAAGTGATGTACAAAACTGAAGATGGTCAAAAACATGAGCTTTTGGAGGAGGTATCGAATCTGGTTTTGGATCCTTACTATTGGAACGACTTTCTATCGAATACAGATGAAATTAAAGATAATATTTAATAAATACCCCTCTCCTTAGGTTTCCATTATAGTTGTAGAACCGTATAACAGTGTATTGTCAACTCGTTCTCTCTCAGATCACCTGATGTAGCAGTGGTTCTGGATAGACTGGAGAGGGTAAAGAATCCTTTGCGTAGTGAAATCAAAAGCACTGCGGATCGTTTCTAAAGGAGATATATCTCAAGATATATATTAACAAATTCATTTGGCATTACAGATTAAATTCTCAATTGAATTTGGAAAAAACATTTCTTGCTTTGCGAGATTGACAAGGAGATAACGAATGTTTTATCAAATGGAGAAAGTGCAAACAAATGACACGGGGATAATAAAAACAAATTATTTTTGTTTAATAATATGTTAAGATGGTTCCTGGACATTTCAATTTCGTTTTATAAAACTACTTAACTGAAGGAACGGTCCACCAAACGAGATAAAAGAAGTCGCGCCCAGCAAGCGGAAGAAGGAAAATTTTTAGGAGAAAATTATGACAGAGTAGGGGGTCTTGCGAAGCAGCGAATGGATGAAGCGAGGATAAGATTTGTTGGTTTTATATAAGGTCCTCGCCTTGTGTTATCACCGCTATCGCTCCATCCCATTTTGGCTAAGATTTCTTCTTTGTTTTCGCTCTTGGTATTTCTATTGTAACCTTGTTCTAGAGTGGCTAAAGACCATATACCTGGCCCAAGTCTTCACAGATATTTGTAATTCCAGAATTCCATGAATTGTATGAGGAGAAATTTTAACTTGAGACCAAAATCCTTACGCTTTGAATTTATTTCTTATTTGTTTTCTGTCAAATTTGGGCTTTCTCCATCTATATTAATTCAACACTTTAAATTCAAAATATATATATATATATATATATATATATATATATATATATATATATATATAAAAGAAATAATGAACTTGACTTTGTAACATGATGTACATAAGCTCATCTCTTGTCATTTTATTTTTTGTATCTCTCTTTATCCATTGTTTAGTTTCTTCTGTGGATTACTTTTTTTTAACTTAAAGGAAAATAAATGTTTAATTATCACATTTTTATAAATAGTTTTGGTACTTAATGAATTAGGTTATTGTTTAACAAATTCATCTTGTAAATAACCCCTTTAGCATTAACTTCCTTCTACCTTCTCATTAAATTTCTCTTTAACTATTTTTATTGCTAAAACAAATACAAAACAAATGCCTTTTCATTTATTTTTAATTTTATTATTTGCATTTTTTGTATTAGATTTAATTTTGTTATTTCAAATGTATAAAAACCCACATAGATGTAATAAAATTGTAAAATCGCATAAAAATCAAATATTGTTAAAAAGTAAAATACAAGACGAAGGACTCACGCTTGGACCGTAGGTAAGAGGATATTTATCCTAGAGCTCAATGTGCCTTCTTGTCTAGGGCTTTAAGCCTAGGGTGATATTCCCGTCTCTTCCTGCCTAGTCCCACGGGAGGTTGAAATGTTGGTGTTGGGGACTCTCTAGTCCCTTGATGTCAACACATATCACCCTCAAGCAAATGGAATAGTGGAATCCTTTAATAAGATCCTATAGAATGCCTTGACAAAGATCTGCAATGTTAACAAGGATGACTGGGACTTGAAGATACCTGCAGTATTGTGGGCATATAGGACTACATGCAAAAAGTTGACAGGACAGACACCATTCAGGTTGGTGTATGGACAGGAAGCAGTGGTGCCATTAGAATTCTTGGTACCCAGTCTGCGCGTAGCAGCAATTACCAACATGATAGAACAAGGCGTAGTAAAAGAAAGGCTAAGTCAACTGATGGAGATGGAAGAAGATAGGATCCTAGCAGGATTCCACCAAGAAATACAGAAAGAAAGAGATAAATCTTGGCACGAATGACATATCAAGAGGAAAAGTTTCAAGGAGGGAGACCTAGTCTTCGTGTATGACAACAAATTTCTTCAGCATCAAGGGAAATTCAGAATGCATTGGTTGGGGCCACATGAAGTAAAGACTGTCACAAATGGAGGATATGTACAACTAAAATATTTTCAAGGCACGGAATTGAAAGGAATGATCAACGAAATGTTGACTGAAACTGTATAGGGACAGTCAACTTCCTAGTACTTAGAAATTTAACTTGCGGTAAGAAAATATGTACATAGTCAACAAAAAAAAAAAGAGTTACCGCGCCAGACATCAGAAGACCGTGCGCAAAAAAAATGGACTTAGCGCGATGGAAAGAAAATGTCCACGCGCAACAGATACACAACATACCGCACACTTGGAAAGCTCGGCGCACTGGAAAAAGGACCAACGGTCAGAAAAGGCAGAAATTTGAAAAATGATAGTTACAGAAAAAAGGCGCCAACTGATGGAAATTATGGAATTCAATGAAACAGTACGCATAAAGCGCCATTACATTAATCAAAGTTGGGGAAACTTCTCTGATAAGTTTCATGACTTGCTTATATAAAGGGGAAACGCGGGGCAACATAAGACTCATTGTGAAATCGTGAAGTCGCAGAGAAATAGAGCACGCAGAGTGGAAGTGATTTGACACAGAATACACCACAAACCAGTGAAGACTTAATCGGCAGAAACCAACCAGTACCCACGATGACACCACCAAATATGGGTGCGTTGAGCCAAGCAGGGCGGAAAACATGAAGTAGTCGGGCACCACGAGAGGCACCAGAGGCTGGAGAAGAAATCAGACAGCCCAAGGAATTTGTTGACATCAACACAATTCCTTCACCTTTTGAAGCACCCATAGACCCTACGCCACTGGTTGAAGAAAGGCAGGGTCAAACTGTGTCGACCATGGAAGTCGACCTGGCCAGTAGCGTGCAGGGACATCCCACGCATAACACAAGAAACCCACCAGAAACTACGATGACCGAAGGGGCCCAGCAGGTAAATGGCCAAGCTAATGTGCAGACGGAGGCGGCAGTACCCAAAACCTTCAGAGTAGAAACCCCGAAGCAACAGGAGGGTCTGGTAGAGGACATCACTCATCAGCCAGACCCTGATGTAGAAAGAAGACAAATGGAGGTGGGGACCTTAAGTCAACAAGAAAAATGGAAGGGAAAACAACCTATGGCACGGTCTCTACGCAGGCATCCTGATGCAACGATTGTACTCCCACGCATTTCGGAAGGAGTGTAAACCACGCCAACACTGCTAGGTTGCGTGAACAAACTAAGATACTCGGACCACGATGTGGTCGATGCAGGAAAATTCCCCGAATTTGTGCAGTAGGTCTACTTGGACAACATATGGATAGGGCCCTTGGGAGATCCCATCCTACAACCAAATCCATGGGCAACTGGCCTAGAAAACACAGGGATCCTCAACTTGTTGGAGATTCCCCACTTTGGAAGGGGGAAAGAGGTGAACAACTACATCAAGTAGCTGATAGCGGTCCTCCATGGAGGATTCCTATTAATGGAATACCATGTCTCCATAGACATAGAGTTGATAGCAGTAATCACAAGACTATCGTCAATGGGTGAGAACCTCGCGCAATACCTGGACAAAAAAACAAAAGAGAAAGCGTTGGATGAAGAAATGAATAGGACATATGCTACAGAGAGGGGCTCGCACGACATTATTATTAAAAGGATCAGCAACGTTGCGACACAGATGGCCACCAAAATTATGGCTTGTAAAATTTTGAGAAAGTGTCGCAAGGAGTAAGTCCCTGTTGGGGTCGTTGCAGCTATAGTCCAGTGTGTGAATGGCACGTTGCTCAGCTGGGCCCCTTACCTTTTGAACCTATTCCTTGAGGACTGCAAAGACGCATAGGACCTTGACACAGAGTTCCACTACTTGTGGTTACTCATGCTAATCGCGTTGATGGGGTGGAGGGAGCCCCCATATTCATACTTCTGCAGTCGAATAGGTTGGTGTCACGCAGCACGGTACACATAATTGGGGAGCAACTCTAACCCCAATCATAGAAGCACAAACACAGGTACCTTTTCCAAGTATTTTGCAGAAATACAGGAAAGCATATCCAACACTTGGCGAATTACCCCAAATGTGGTCGCACAGTTCAAGGACATAGCCAACTTCAAGGCATCCAGGTACAACATGTTGATCCAAGCGCGCAAGGATCCAGGAAAGGAGTGGATCCAATTAAGATATTGTGTCACGGAGGAAGACGTATAAATGGCTATGAGAGATTGGCCCGAAGGATGGAAAATTCCAGTCTTAACTCAAGAAGTGCCTAAGGGTACAAAGGTGGATGCAGGGAAAACCAAGTCACCTGTAGGAGACAAAGTTGCACCCAAAAGGCCAAAACCAACGCAGAAGTCGGCACAACAAAAGAAGGCGGGTGCAATAAAGAAGGATGCGTAGGCAGGGAAGAAGGACACTGCCCCACAACAAAAGGAACAAGGAGCGGGGGTGGCATCTACTCCACGGGAACTAGGGCCACCCAAGCGGTCAATTTCATAGACAGGAGGAACATTCAATAAGGCAAAGGCACATAAAGAGCCACCCGAGTACATGATCACAGAGGATGACACTGACCTTGTGGCTGAGAAGGTGCAAGATTGCATCGCAAAAGACTTCGAAGAAGCCAAGCACGAAAGAGGGCAAATACAAGAGGATCTGGAAGGCATAAAGAAGGTCCTCGAGCAAATCAGAACCACGCAGAGGTCTGAAAGGGGAATAGAATCCTTCCTCGAGGGAGAAACAACAGCGACAGCAAGGACTACACCACAAATGGAACACACAGTTCACACAACTTCCCAGGCGAGTCCAACATTCAGAGTAACAAATGACATGTTGCACATGGATGAAACTGCAGCACAGATGCCACTGAAATATTTGGCACAGGTCGACATGGTATTATCCAAAATACTCAAAAAGGTGTTGTACATACTCCAAGTCAGCGTTGCGCAGGAGGTGCAGTCACGCACAAGGACAGACACAGCAAAACTACAGGAAATGAAAGGTGACAAGGAAACATTGGAGCCTGTGCTTGAACAAGTAAAGTTCGAGACCAGAGGAGAGAAAGAGCACGCAGATAGAATCAAACAGGGGGTGACAACAGTCTACAACCACCTTCCGGATAGCGCGCAGGCCGAGAGTTCAAGTACAAAGGAGAAACTCAATAATATTTCCCAAACCATCGACCACTATAGGCAACAGATTAAGGAACTGAAGGAAAAATTGACTCTGATGACTCCACCTGAGGTTAAGGAGCAGAGGAAAGTTGGAGCTGCACTCCAACTAGCAGAGTTGGAGAAACAAGCTAACACATAAGCATAATTGTTTGACAGAAGAGTGAAACTTTGGACAGCGTTGGAGGAAGATGAGTAGGTCCAGCAGTGGGACCAGGAGGAAGAGAGAATAAGTGCAGAAATACAGGACCTGGAGTAGAGGCAAAAGACACTGAGCATCATTGATCATTTAAAAGGAATGCAGGAGATGAAGAGATTGCAGGCCAAGCTAAAGCCTACGCAGGCGCACAAACAGGAGAGATAGGCACAGATGGAACCCCTCCAAGAGCAAGTAGCATAAATGATCACCCATTTGGAGGTAGAGAAGAATAATATGGCGCAGACACAGGCGGAATGCACAACCATAGTTCAGGAGGAAGTCACAGCGCAAAACTTAGAAGCGCTTACAGAAAAGGTCATGCATGTCCAAACACGAGGAAGGGGACTTGCAGACAAGTTCCATAGTCCAGAAGACTCTGTAAAGGGAGCACGCAATGCCTAGGTGGCTCGAGATGAGCCACATGTTAGTGTTGGGGGCCTACTGGGCGCAGGCCCAAATTGGGGTAAAGACTAATTTTGAAGAATAAAGCACAAAGAAGAAAAAGACAACTGGCAGGAAAAGCAACACGTGCAAGGTAAACATGCATGCATAGGAGGAAATCATGCGAGGAACGCATGCAAGAAGACATAACCATGCTAGGGTTAGGGTTGTGGTAAGAGAATGTAATGGTTGGTAAGCCGAAAACATGTATAAATAGGTACCTAGGAGGTCTAAGTCAGGGTTCGAACAACATTTTTTTTTTTGCTGTTCGAAGACTGTTATTAGTTTTGGTTAAGCTGTTGAGATGAGGAGAGGAAATAAGGTAGATCTTGAGGGTTAAATCATAGGCTGGGGAGCCTAGTGTGATCTAGTCTGCTCCATTGTAGATCTCGACCTGGTTGATGGAGATTTGTAATGTGTGCGGCGCTGTAGTTTTGGAAACACCATAATAAAGTAGCAAAGCAGCCAAATCTTTGTGGACGTATCCCAAGAGGGGGTGAACTACGGTATATCATGTGTTATGTGATTGAATATTGTGTATTTCATTTACTATCAATGATTAGATATTAGACAACTGCATGAATGACTTAGCTAGATCTATTATTTTACATGCATGAACAAGAATGACATATTATTCAATAGAAGTTGAATGTTAGAGTAAATAAATGGAGATCACAGAGTGTAATCCCAGATCCCCACTCATTCCCAGGTTGCAAGCACTTGAGCATTGTAGCCACCCATAAGCACTATCTCGGGTGAGACTACGTAGTGCACCCTGTGTACTGCGTTTCCTTCTGGTTTACTAGGGGGGCTATAGTTTTAGAAGGGCTTTGTTGGAAACCATAGTAGATATGAACCTAGGTCATCCCAAGAATGGTAGTAAGAGGGACTGAACGACCAAAAATAACTAAATATGAATCTGAGAACTGAAGGTTCTTAGATGAATTAAAAAACTAAATAACTACTTCTAAACTAAGATGATTAATTAATCCTAAGATGCACTTCTATTCTACTCTATGCTAACCTATCCTGATCATGAGCAAACTAAAATATAAGTACAGTGAAATATATGTATTACTTGTATATAAGTAATATGTATAGTCAAGTAACATAAAATCGTTACATCCTAATTAGTTAGAAACAAATAGTTGATTAACTAATTATATCACATTGTCGTTGTACTCAAAGTGAAAATCATGGCAATTATTAAAATATGAAAATGTGAAAATTAATTTAGAAGTAATTCATAAACCAGTATTAATACTCTACGGAAATAAACATGCATAAATAGAATAGTCTCATTCATACACATTACCACCACAATCTTTGAACATGTCTCTGGTTCAAATTAACTTGCAATAGAAATATTGTTCAGCTACATCTGAAAACCAAAATCCCCTTTCCTATGGACAAACCTCTCTTTTATAATATGGAGAGATTGTTTACATTATGATAATTCAATTATGAGTACTGGGTCGTTTTAAAAAATTACTCTTCACATGCCTAATCCAAAAGCAAGATTACAAAGGTAGAGAAATGAAGCATCTAGGATAGTTACACAAATTTAATCATCATGAGTTGTTCTCATCCTCCATCTGCTTTTGATACTCTTCCCCGAGGGAGTAATATTTCATTATATCCTCCAGTTTGTCAGATTGTGATCTTTCAATGATTATTTCTCCACTGCAAACTTTAGTAGACACCTCTTGTTGTAACTCCTTTGTTGTGCTTTTGACAAATTGTTGGATATTGATGATGAGTCAAAAAGGTATTAACAAGTATCCATGGATTCTTTTCCAATCTGAGTTAAGCTTTGAATGCTTACTTGGATAATTTTCTTGCACTCTTCCACCTCAACGATTCTTGTAGTGGTAGGTGTTACTTCATCGATGGAGAGCATTTATTGCATTTCAAATTCCTTCGTGAAATCGTTTGAACTATTCCATAGCTCCATACAAGTGTTAGTTATTGTTTTTTGGGTAACCTGTACATTCTTTAAGAAGGGTTTCCAAGTGTCAAAGAAAACATGATATTTGAGTCTTTCTTCAATAGAATACATTGGTGGTGTAGTAGGGGGCGATCTATGCATTTCTTTACAATTATTAATTTTATCAAGGGCCTCATTTGCTTCTTGATATTGTCCTTGAGTTTCTATTAACCTATCATGCAGCCTGAGTTGATCCTCTCAACTAGCCTATATTTTATTGAGCAGATTGAGGAATTTTTTCTGCTTTGTTCCAAGTTTCTCATTTATCTCTAAAGCTTGGGCTTTGATAATCTCTATAGTGAGTGTTGAAGTCTTGTTATCTTCCAGGGCCACTTTGAGATTTTATCTTTCCAATTCCAATTCTTTGTCATGGGTGTGTTGTTGATTCTGCATCATTCTCTCAAACTCAACATTCATCTCATCTCTTTGCGTTTGCAGAGCTTTGTTTAGCTATTCCGCGCTGAGAATGTCAACCACTTTCATGGTTTTCTCGAACTCTGAAGTGATCTCATATTTTACATTTTTCAATTCGGTTTCCAATTCTATGATCATGGTCTTGGTTGTGCTTAAGGCGTTGGTCACTTCAAGGATGGATGAGGCGTTTAGTCCTGCTAAGGCATCGAAAGAAGAGGTCGTCTGGACAACATTTTCTTCTAGTTCAAGACCAACCATCCACCCCACTACTCTCCCTACAGATGACCTAGATTTGTTGGTTTCTCCTCTTTTTCTTTTATTTGACCTCTTCTCTATACTCTTCGTCTTTTCATCATAATAATAGTCTTTGATAGCCAGTACAGTTCCTTTTAAATTCAAATCTTGTGACGAGAGAGAGGAATCCCCTGAAATGGAATTGAGGGGGGTGAATTCTTAACGTGGAACATTTACAATGCCCAGATTAGGCGTTTATGGGGTTCTCATAGTCTTGCTCAATTGTTGTTGTTTCAATATATTTTATCCCTTCCTTTGAGCCTCGCCTCATCAATTGTTTGTTTAGCCTCTACCTCATCATCCAATCTCTTAACCTCTACCTCATCATCCAATCTCTTAGCCTCTGCCTCATCGGTCAATCTCTTTGCTTCTGCTTCATCGGCCAATCTCTTTGCTTATGCTTCTGCAACTTTCTTCTTTTGGAGGACAACATGCTTTGCTTTGAGTTCATTTTCTATTTTGATTCTTTCCTCTTCAACTTGTCTTCTTTGATAATCCTCTTCATCTTGGAGACTTTTTGGTTCTAACTTTTCTTCTTTCCAGGCCTTTTCCTGCTCTTTAAGTTTGTCGATGTCTTGTTCTTTTTGTATTAATATCTGAAACTGATCAATTTTTACCCTCTACATTTTCTCTTGTTCACCTTCAAGTTCATTTTTTTCAACATCATCGGGCAAATTTTGTAGATCATATTCATAAGCAAGGATTCCTTTAAACTTGTCTTCTTCAAAATCGACCACATGGATGTTAGATTGAGTGAGACCGAAAGATACGATGTGGTTGACTGCAAGTTGATGAGGGTCATGGCCCTTAGGATCTACTATACATAAGCACACAGATTGTAGGGCATCTACCTCTTCCCTTGCACGAGGTCCACTGAAAATGGTGTAGTTCCATATGTGGATTGGAAACACAGGCCATAGATTTTTGTTGCTACTCAAAATTAATGAAGTGACCCATGTCCCCATGGTCTGGTAGGAAGTTTCCCTCATTAATAAAAAATCAGAGATAAACTAGGGTAGAAGGTGTGGGGATCCAGTGATGCCATATACCCTAATTTATGAGTAATATTTTCAAAAGTACCAGTCAGTTATTCCTTTCGCCCCAATCTTAGCTTCAAAGGAAATCTTATGTCTTGGGAACCCGAAAAGTACAGTATGCAGAGGGGTGAGGAAAAGGTTACATATGTCATAAAAGTATCTTCTGTAATTTATACTCCATAACTCAGAGAAATACACATGTATAGGGGTTTGGTTCTGGTCCCAGTTCCATCCAAGGTCAAGAAATTGTACCAAGGAATAGATGGCATCAATTAAGTAGGCTAACACATAAAAACATGGTTTTTCATACCTGGAATGTTTTTCGTGTGGAGGAAGATGTTGAAATCCAGGATGTCAGCCCAGTTGAACACTTGTCCAGTTTTCACGACAGTATGGGCTAGTGGCAACCAATCCGTCAAAAAATGTGTTTTTATCCTCACCATACACTCGGCACAACATAGAAACTAACAATTTGTAAGGTGATTTGATTCTATGGGTGGGGACTAGTTTTTGTCCCTGTTTAACTGTCTCATCCTCATCCACCCACCAATGTTTCATCGGCTTAGTTGTCCCTTTGTTACCTTGAGTGAAACCTTTAAAGAACGGTTCATTGAGAGTGCATGTGGGAATGGGTAAGTGGTACCTTGGGCCAATGTCTTCGGGTCTTAGGGATGTTACTCGCCTCCCCTATTTTCTCATGATAGTAGCAGTGTTCAGGTCAAATTGTCTAAAACACCATTGCGCTACTTCATTGTAGGGAAAAATTGTTGGTCAGGAAACAACTAGATGGATGTCATTTTTTTGGATGTTCTGGTATACCTCCATGTTCTCGTCTTCTGGAGGAAAATCTCCAATGTTGAACATCCTGTAGATTTCATCATATCCAAGACTATGATCTTCACCTGTGTGATGGGTGGTGTCTATCACTAGGACCTTTGCTTGGCGTGAAGACGTTTTAGGCACAAAGGCTAACTGGAAATAGACAAATCCTTTACGCCTCCTCGTATTTTGGCTCTCCATGATAAATTGTTGACCAAATCTTGTATTGCCAATTCAAAACATGAATTAATCCAGGGAAATTAATGCGACAACTATAATGAGACAAATTACTTAATAAGAAGATGTGATACCTACAACTGAGCTAAGAAAATGGTTTGAGAGTATCACTGAGCAAATCAAAACCGAGAGGGATTCTTACAAACTTATGGAGGAAGATAGGTTGGAAAATGATGGTTTTAGTGTCAATCAATATGTATCAAATCCCCCCTAAATGCGTAAGAACTCACTTGTGTACGAGGACGGTTTCAAAATTTGACCACAATTTATGTCATTGATGTGAATTAAGAGTGTAGATCGCCCAAAACTACGTATCAGAGTCGTCGAGTGGCCTAGACGTGAAAAGACAACTACTGGAGTCGTGAGGTCAAACTAGGAAAGCTTATGGATCAATTCGTGCTCTGACAAGATGGGTATTGAAGGTATATTCCCTCTCACGTGGATTTGTGTGTCGAGGTGGCAGGATCGAAGTTTGGGGGCATCTGGGAATCGTCGGAGCTTAACGGTATGCGGTTTTAAGAAGACTCTGATGGTAGGGTATCAAGGGAATATTCCATTTTCCTAGATTTTTGTGTCGACCTTAGATGATTAAAAATGCTTTGTGTGATGACGTTGGACTTTAAATTTCGGAGTCCACCAAGTTAAGAGGACTTTGGAACTTCGACGGAAATGGTATCAAAGGAATATTCCTTCGATGCCTTGGGGCGTGATTCGTTTCAAATATATGAAGGAAAGTAAGTCACACAAGGATCCGAAAAAGATGGGACAACCAATCCTAACATGCCATGTCACAAGGTCATGGTCAAACTGGACAGATTGACATGATGGTGTTAAGTACATGTTGGTTCCGTCTATGTTCGTCTATTGGTTTCCATGTGGGACATGAAGGGAACTCTATATGCCTGGGTTATCGGAGTGTGAGGATCGGAGTCTCGACTTCTGCATGAGGGAAAACATTCAAACAAAGATGATTCTGACATAACCATTTCCAATGTGTCCATCAGAAGGATTTTTGTCAAAATTTAATTAGTATGAGAATCTTTCCGATCCCAACCAAACTTAGGATAAAAGGTGCGCGAGTGGGATTTATCAAGCAGGTTACACAAACAAGTTTCGGGGGGCCTACAACGAGTGTATGAAACAATGAAATCCTAGGCAGGAGGTTTGATTGGTGTAGTAGAGGGGACCATTGTTTGACTGTGACTGATTGCATTACCAAAATTAGAAACATGATCGTAGATTGTATAGGCGGTAGAATAACTTCTCGTTGCCAACCACTTTCAACGAAGTAAAAATGCAGTTCCTTGTAAAAAATTTAGAACATGGGGAACCCATTTTCTCCAAAAATGGGTTGTTGTGGGGGTGAGCCACAACACTCTGCCAATGTTCTAGTTTGTCCCGCATGTTATGTAGTATGATATTTCATGTACCATAATAATGCACGATCTTTGAATGTCATTTCCAAGTGAGAAATATTCACATCATCATCTTGGATGTTCTTCACAGTCCAAATTGTCTCGCAAATGAACAAATCTTGTTTTGGACCCTCTATCCCCACTCCATGGAAGACATGCATTCTTAAAGTAGTATCTACTCCTTCCATCGTGTTCTGTGCGATATTATTTTCTGATAACACTGATTGATTCTGACTTAGCCTACTATTTCCATGACTCTGACTGCTTTACTACTATCTTTACTTCCTTCGCTAACTATAATTGACAAAACTTTTGATCTTACCTTATTTCTTGGTGACGCACATGGAGTCGTGGATTCGAATTTGAGTCAAATCTGAGTGGGATCTTCTTCTAATGGATTGAGATGAAAAATATTTTGCATTGTGCACATGATTCCTTCGATCTGAAGTACTACACCAATGTCTCTTTCCTTGATCTCATTGTGTTTCCCCTCTCTCTAAGCCACAATCCTCTTCTTATTCAGTCTAAATCTCTTACCATTGTGCAATACTCCAATCTCTTCGTTCATCCCACCCTCTTCTTCTTTTTACATTCTCAACCCATTTGTTCTTCATTCCTTCTCTTCATCCCTCATTATGCTTAGACCACCCCCTGGTTAGCCCCCAGTCCCCCTATATGCGTGAAGACGCTTAGCTACTAGGGAAATCAGATTCCATATTCATAACTCCCTTGTCACACAATAACATCTTAATCCAAGTAGATAGTGACTTCATGTGTCTTTCGCACGGTCCCTTAAAGAATTCCCTTTCATAAACATTATATGATTAAGTACAATCTATTGCAAGTTCAGTAACGTAACCTCCCAACACACTATACTGCCAGTAATCAACTGTGTGTGATACCTGATTTCTTATAGTATTGACTTGCCTAATTAACTCAGGAGTCCAATTTCTTGGAACAACAATGCAAAATCTTCTGATTTTTTCAACTAATCTCTCGATCCACTCTGCTAAAATATTTGAAAAGTCAACAAATAAAATTTCGTGCAAATATGTAAGCACATACCTTTGTAGCCACTTATTTGCATTGATTTGTGGATTATTATTCTTATCTACAACAAAATCGATCTACTCAGTGTCCAACCATTGTCCAATATCCTTCTTAGTAGGTCTCCACATCCCCCTCAGTCACAGATCCTGGTCTTGAAAATGGAACCATTTGTTGGCGCGCAATGGGAAAACCCAGGGTTCAACATTAAACCACCAACAAAACCCAAAAGATACTGGCCCTTTCGACATCACCCACAAGCATGTGAAGTCTCACCCAAGGTACCTATGGGCACTGCAGGAACCAAGATTCCATAGTCATGAAGGGACTGGAGACCGCTCTAACATTCATTAAACATGCAATATACCCTATGCGTAAAATCATAACAACATAATAATGTATGACAGATTCGTCTTACTTAATCATTCAACATGTGCGCGAAACCATCAGATACATATTCATATTAACCCATAAGCATCTATTACATGTGTGCAATAAACCGAATAACCAACACATCATGACAACAAACACATTAAAAAATAGGAATTTATCGTGGTTCACCTCAACTGGGCTATGTCCACAATGGTTGGCTTCTTATATTATTCACTCATATTTAGTCCTCCAACAAATGCGCATTGAGCTCAAATAAGATACACTAGTTCTACCCAAAATTCCCTATCCATTCGCACATACAATGCACACTTAGCTCGATCTCACTATCATCATATCACTCAATTTCATCATCAAAACAACTAATCATCATCCCTCACTCATCACTCAAACTTCCACTACTCCTTTCTACCCAAAACCCATACATATTTATACATTGATACTAGGGCTTAGCCCGTTACAAAATGGGCCAAAAGGTCTAACTACTTCTAACTAATTTCCTTCTTCTACGTGCGCTAACTCCTGAAAGTGCGCTAATTGTCTTCCTGTCCTCTGCGCACACTACTCCTTAGCCAACTTGTCACGCAGTTTGCTTCTGCGCGATTCCCAAAACTTGTCCAAAATGACCTGCTCCAACACTACTAAAACGACCAAATATAAATCTAATGAGGGAAACATTAGTGGTGTAGGTCGGGTTAAGTTTGTATGGAGGAAGCTTTAGTGGTGAGGGCTTCCTTGTATTTGTGTGGAGGTCGATTTCATGCTTGGTGAGGCTGTGCTTTCCCTAGAAAGGGTCGCGGGGGCCACATATATAGATATGGGGAGTTGTAATCTATTGGAGGGTTCGAACTAATCTCTAATAAGTTGCCAATATTGCACAAGTCAGATGGTAAATAAAACTCAGAACATTTTTGTTATGTTATTCCTTGTTGTAGTGATTTGATGGGTATATTGTTACATTGTAATCTTTTCCTTTATGTTAAACAAAGACTTTCTTTTTGTCATCAAACTTATTTATCCATCGGAAAACCATAATAATAAATTCAAACAACAAACGGAAAATACAATAGTAACATCTAAGGATATTTTACCATAGACTTGGATTTACATCCAAAGTGTTTGACAAAACTCATGAATCAGAAGAACACTAAAAACACTACAACAACAATAAGAGGGATTTATATTGGTATTAAGGATTGTTTGTCAAGTGTTTGAAAAAAGTCTTGAAACAATAACACACTCAAAACATAATAACATCGTAGCAGGGGTTATTATAGTAAGTTTTGGGTATATCATCAAAGTGTTTGACGGAAGCCTTGTGCCAAACAATCACTAAAATATTTTGACAGTAAGTAGAAATCCATACCATCAATAGGGAGGGTATTACAGTGGTTTTAGAGCTGGTATTCCTGCCAGCCTGTGTATTGCATGTTATTTGATGATTTTGGGGGACGGAATACACATCACATATAGGATGAGAAGGCATAGAGGGGTTGAAAATCATGGTGTCATTGAGTGAATATGAGTTGGTTAATAAACTCTTTAATGCAGGAGGTAAACTTGAATACCTATTCCAACCAAAAGATGTTCTTCTCAGCACCTTGAAGGAAGTTGAGGGTTCTTTACATATGGTGAATCAGTCACCTTCTTAGGTAAAACAAGCAGCCATGATTCTGGTAGTTTCTTCCTTGGGTAAGCAAAAGTTGTTGAGACACACAAATAAAGAGATAAGACTCATGGCCACTTCATGTTTGAGTGAAACCATGAGAATTTCAGCACCTAAATCTCCTTATGATGATAACACAATGAAAGAGATATTTCATCTGTTGGTGGATAGTTTTCAAGGATTTGATGATGTCACAAGTTCTCAATTTACTAGGAGGTTTACTGTACTTGAAACATTTGCAAAAATAAGATCTGGTAACATCATGATAGATATGGGTTTGAATGATCTAATTCTCAAAATGTTTCGTCAATTCGTTGATTCCATTAGAAAAAATCATGCTAACAAAGTTATTACAACCATGCATTCCATCATGACATTGATTGTTAAAGAGTGATGAAGTGCCCTAATCACTTTATTCTATCTTATCGACTAACATGTTGAAGGGTGATAAAAAATTCTTATATGTGATGTAGGTCCTAGCTCAAATGGTGATTGCTCAGTGTGAGGAGAAGCTGAAGCATTTCTTATCCCATGAGGAGCATGATGAAGAAGAGGAATTCATATCAGAAAATTTTGATGGGGAAGATGTCTTGTCACATGAAGAATGTATAACAAAAACCGAGGATGACCCCTTAGACATGCATGCAACTTCTATTGATGATTTGGTGCATGAGGGAAAAGACAAATCAACATCCTTGATTGCAATTTTAGACCATTCAAATGGTATTTTTGTGACTATCGGGTTCCTTGATGATACTAGTGGAGTAGATTCCAATGATGACATTGTTGAGACCACTAATGCACTTTCAGAAGAAGAGCATGTTGAAGTATCCAAGTCAATCTATGATGTTGGTTCAGTTGGGTGTTGGTTTGATTTCCAAACATAACCTATGGAGAGGAGTGTTCATGATAGTTTCAGTCTCTTTGACTTGCAGAGTGATTTGTTTGGAGAATAAACCACTCATGAGGTACATAATGAGCATACTCTTTCCAATAGAAAACATTAGCTAATACCTCCATGGGATCTAGGTGTTTGGGCACCAAAGGATGAAGAATCAGTTTGGGAAGAATTCTCTTTTGACCAAGATGTTGTCCCAACTTTAAAACATAAAGTATGTGATGAGGTTTCCATAGAGGGAATTGGTTTTGAAAGGCATGATCTTGAAGACAAATCAGATTTTTTTTTGCATGGAGTTGATTTTGATCATAGGCCTAGGGACGAAGTTGAGACAAAATTTGAAGAAGAGTCGTAGGAGACTTGGGGCAACCATGGTGACACAATTGTAAGGTATGAAGAAAATTATGATTTTTATATGCATCATAACAACAAATCACTAAGCTTGTGTGGTCTTGACATTAATGAGGAAACTTGGAAGAAACAATTAATGGTGCTAGTTGAAAATGAAGTGCAAACATTATCTAAGTTGGATGACATGAAGA
>ML778358.1:79877-89991 GCA_009831015.1 Picea engelmannii
TGAAAGGATAGAATCATTTCTTACTGAACTGAAAACCCTAAATGAAAAATTAAATAATTGTGGCAAAGATTACAAGAAAACTGATACAACCCTATTAATTATTGTAGAAAAAAATCCCCTTCTTATTTTGATATGTTCATCCAAACTAGGCATAGAACAATTGAAATGTCTAAAGAATCTATGACACCTAGCTTTGGAGATTTTTGTAAAGGTTTGATTAATGAGCAAGAAAGGTTGATTGCTTCAGGTCAATTAACTTCTAATAAATCTCTAATGGCACATAATAAAAAGAATCCTAATAAAGTTTTTAATAAAAATCCTAAATAACATACTAAAGGATCTTCCCAACACTCTTCTAATGATGCTTGTGATAATGCTAGTAAAAAGAAAGTGTTTAATCCTTGTAAGAATTGTGGCAAAACCAACCACCCTGAAAAGATTTGATTGAAACAGAGACATGAACCTGCTAAAGCCAAGAATAAATCCTCCATTGAACAACATGTTGGTCTTTGTGCCTATTCCATTCAACCAAGTAAATCTTCTTCTTTTGTTGAATGGATTATGGATTCTGGTGCTTCTAACCATATGTCTGGTACTGCTTCATTGTTTTCTTCTTATGACACTCACAAGCACACATCACATAAGGTTTCTATTGGTGTTGGTAAACAACTTTTAGTAGTAGATTCTGGTAATGTTAAAGTTCCTAATGGTACATTGGAAGATGTTTTTCATGTTCATGACATTCCAATCAATCGACTTTCTATTTATCATGCTTGTCAAAAAGAATATAAGTTTGAAGCATGGCCAGATAAATATATTCTTAAAGATATCAAACATAACTTCAAAGTAGTTTATTCTGGTCATGTTAATCATGATTCCATTTTATATAAATTTATTGGTTTTCATTCAACTAAAAATCAACCATTTTATTCCTATGTTTTTCATGCTGGTGAACAAAGTAAATTATGGCATGAAAGATGAGATGAGGTCAATTGAATTATGGTAAAATGCAAATGTTGTCTAAGATGGTACTTGGCTTACCTTCAATTTCTTCCACTAAAGGTGTTTGTGAAGGTTGTGTTCTTGGTAAACATCATATGGAAATGTTTGAGAAAGGTAAAGCTTGGTGTGCTAAAGAACAATTGCAATTCATTCATAGTGATATTGTGGTCCTCCTGAAACTCCTTCTTTGTCTCATGATGTCTATTTTTCTTACTTTTATTGATGTTTATAGTAGAAAATCTTGGGTTTATTTTTGAAACATAAAAGCGAAACCTTTGGTAAATTTCAAGAATTTAAATCCATGGTTGAAAATGAATCTGGTAAAAGTATTAAGACATTGAGAATTGATAACGGGGGAGAATTCACTAAAAAGGAATTTACTACATATTTATCTAAGTATTGTATTCAACATCAAAATATTGTTTCTTATACACTTCAACAAAACATAGTAGTTGGAAGGAAAAATAAAACTTTGGTTGAAATGTCTAGATGTATGCTTTATTCTAAAGGATTACATAAAAGGTTTTGGGCTGAAGCCATTTGTTGTTCTAAGTATATTTTAAATCGAGTTCCTACTAAGGAAGTTTTGCAGGTTACTCCCGAAGAAAAATGGAATGAAAGAAAACCCGATATAAGTAACTTTAAGATATTTGGTAATGAATGTTGGGCCCATATTCTCAATGACAAACATAAAAAGTTAGAGCCCAAGTCTCACAAATGTATTTTCATTGGTTATGGTGAGGATTTTAAAGCTTACAAGTTATTTGATCCATCTACCCAAGGTGTTATCATTTGACACGATGTTCAATTTAATGAAGTCTCTCCTTCCCCTGAGTCTCTTGAACCTCATGTTACCTTGAATTTGCCTTAATCTCCTGTTACTCCCATCTTGATTACCTCTTCTTCCAAATCTATGCCTAATCTTGATCCCAGTCCACCTACCTCTTCAAGTGATCCTCCTGAATGTTCCAAAGATAATAGTGTGGTTTCTGCCACTATCCCTCTTCCTCTTTGAGCCTCGAAAACTATCGAATCCACAGGTTATGAGATGGGTATTCCTTCTGATACTCATCGAACTAGATCTGACTTTGTTCTTATGACTAAATTTTTGGCTACAGATGATCCTTCCACATATGCTCAAGCTAAGGACAAACTTGAATGGGAAAAAAACATGATTGCAGAGTATGACTCATTAATGAAGAATAAGACTTGGACTCTTGTTCCCCTTCCTCTTGGACATAATTGAGTTAGTTGTAAACGGATTTATGAGACAAAGTTTACTGCAGAAGGACAAATTGAAAAACATAAATCCTAGTTAGTAGCAAAAGGTTTTTCTCAACAAGAAGGTATTGATTATAATGAAACTTTTGCTTCAATTGCTAAAATAAACACTATACAAACTATTCTTTCTTTTATTGTATCTTATCAATGGGAACTACACCAAATGGATGTCGAGATTGCATTTTTGAATGGTGATCTTTGTGAATACATTTATATGCAACAACCCCTTGGATTTATCACTGCTGAAACTTCAAGTTTGGTATGCAAATTAAACAAGTCTTTATATGGTCTTAAGCAGGCCCCTGGAGCTTGGTATGAGAAAATTGATACTTATTTCTCGAAGAATGGTTTCAAACGGTGTATATCTGATACAAATTTGTATGTAAAGCACTTTGGTGATGAAGTCCTCATTGTTGTATTATATGTGGATGATCTTATCATTATTGGCAGCCAACTTGCATTTATATAGGACTTGAAGAATAATCTTAAGAATCAATTTGAAATGACAGATTTAGGCATCTTGCATTATTTTCTGGGTCTTCAGATCTGGCATATGTATGATGGTCTATTTCTTTTGCAGTTTAGGTATGCGACATATTTACTTGCTCTGTTCAATATGAGTGATTAGAAGCCTTCACCAATGCCATTTCAGTTCGGGGTAAAATTAATTGTTGATGTACTACTCCTCTTGTTGATGCTACTCT
This sequence comes from Picea engelmannii, assembly GCA_009831015.1. Classification (NCBI taxonomy): domain Eukaryota; kingdom Viridiplantae; phylum Streptophyta; class Pinopsida; order Pinales; family Pinaceae; genus Picea; species Picea engelmannii. Next base: position 82,865 of record ML778358.1, read on the forward strand.
TTACCATAAGCTTGTGGGTCTTGGTCTATCTTTTTTCGTTACTATGGTATCGAGGTTTATGCACAAGCCTCATGAAATTCATTGGCAAACGACAATGAGAATTCTCACATATTTATAAGGGACATCGAATTATGGTGTTTTCTATTCGAGAAAGGCTACAATTTCTCTTCTTGGTTATACAAATTATGATTAGGCAGGTGATAATTCAGATAGACAATCTACTATAGGGTACATCTTTCAGCTTGGTTCAGGTTCGATTTTATGGTCGATTAAGAAGTTGAGAACTATTTCTCCTTCTTCTTGAGAATCAAAGTACATGGAAGCTAAAGAAGTTGTTTGGTTACAACATATTCTTACAGAGCTTGGATTGGTTCATAAATAAGCTACAACGTTAAAATGTGATAATCAGAGTGCAATTCAGCTTGCATATAATCTAGTGTATCACTCCAAAACCAAACACATTGATCTTGATACTCTCTACATTCAATATCTTGTTGTAGATGGTGTTATTTCTTTGGAGTATTGTTCCATAAAGAAACGATCAACATATATCATCACCAAATCCATGACAGAGGTGAAGTTTGTGCAACTTCGAAAGTCATTGGGAATGCAGGAAATTGCCATCAAGGGGGAGTGTTGAAGTAATGTCGTCTTCCTCCATAAGTGTTCCTTCTCCCTAGTCTTCATTAAGGGGGAGTATTGGAATGCGTTACTCTGGAAGGTATTGTGTTAATATTCTTGCAGAGAATGTTGGAAGGTATTGTGTTTTTATTCTTGCAGAGAATGTTGGGAGGTATTGTAATTCCATCTTCCTCCATAAGTGTTCCTTCTCCCTAGTCATCATTAAAGGGGAGTGTTGGAATGTGTTACTTTGGAAGGTAATTATGTCGAGTGTAATGTCAAAAGAAGTTGTAATATTATGTAAAAGAGTTATCCCACATTCCTCATGGAGCGAAACACTCTTGTTATCATTTATTACACAAATAAGTGAAATTACATTTATCCCACATGTATTGTTGGGATGTAATTGATCTAGGCATAAATCGGTGGCCACCCACCTATTCCACTTGATCAAAATAGGGGTTTCCACCTTGGCAGTTTTTCTACAGCTTTTTGGGTCCTGAACTTTTGGGACCATTTTGAGGTCCTGAACAATGTTTTTTGGGCCTAACAAAGTGTGACAACAAAATGTGTATTCCTCCGGTAGACCTTTCCAACGAGCTATCGTGCGCACCAAATAGAGATTGCATGCAAAATTTACGCCCTTGGGAAGTTGACGTATCAACTACCCCCCATCAGGTCCCGCAAACCTTTTGGTGTTTCATCTTCCAGGGTTAGGGTTTTGTATTTTATTTATGTTAAAAAGGCCTCTAGAGCCTCATTGTAAACATCATCATCTTCTTGTGAATGAGCATAGCCATAACATCTCTTTTCAGAGATAAGATGCCACCATTCTAGCAAGTTCATTCACTCTGTATTTTTACAGTTTCTGTACATTTATGTCATTAATAAAAATCGTGCATTATTGTATCTTTGTGTTTCTAGAAATATATATGTGTATTTGCTTATTATATTTTCACCTTCATCCTTCTAAAAATAATATGAATCAATGGTATCAGAGCAGGCTACTCCTTTTCGTTTCTTAGTTCATGTCCTCGATGAGGTCAGGGTATAGAGAGTTGGGTCTCAAGCTAGTTTCTCTTGAAGAAAACCACTCTCACCAACCCAAGCGGCCTCCCATGGTGGATGCAAATAGAAACGAGGGAGCAGAAGATACCATCAAACTGTTGCTCGCAAAATCCCTTGCGCAACAAAGGAACGAGATGTTGGAGAATTTTTATCAAATCCTTCAACGATTGTCGACAATAACATGTGCGTCTTCATCAAGCAATCTCTTTGGAGATGCTTCCCCATTCAAGGTACAAGTTAATTTTGATATTGTCGTATTCGAAGTTCAAATCGATGTAGATGCTTTGAAAAAATGGTTAAATTTTCTAGAAGGTTATTTTTCAGTTCACAATTTTTCCGATAGAGAAAAGATCACCTTTCGCTCCTTAAGGCTCTCCTCCATGTTTTGGTGGGAAACTTATTGGAAGTAAAATTCCACAGAGGAGTCTGAAATATTTGGGGGTGAGCCCACTTGGGATATTTTTATGGATATAGTCAAGTAGCGATATTACCCTGTGGGAAACTATGATGACTAGTACATGAGATGGACCACGCTGCATCAACAGAGGGGCCAAACAGTGTCAGAGTTCACAAATACCTTCCATACCTTTCACACCAAACTGGGTATCAAGGACTCTGAGCAACATCTGGTTCTAAAATATTGTGGGGCTATACACACATACATCCAAACCAAAATGGAATTTCTGGACATTTAATCACTGGGAGTCGCTTATCGATATGTTGTCGAAATCGAGTAGAAATTTAAGTAGTTGAACAAGCGGGAGTTCAGGTCTGCAAATATGAAACAACCAAAGTATGGTAAAGACATCCCTAACTCACAGAAAAACCAATCTCAAGACAACCAGTCCAGGCCACAGGAAAATAAGAGCAATGGGAAGACAAATAAGGACACTGGGAAGTGGTGCGACTTCCACAAAGGCTCTTGTCCCAACACCAATGAATGTCACTCAAAACAATCATTGGTGGCTGAGCTCAAAGAAATAGAGTCGAACCCTGACTTAGACTTTGATCCAGACAATAGTAAAAGGATACAAATCATTGATGTAGAACCCACTGCTACTATCAAAACCACAACAATCCAACCAGAAGAACCAGGGGATCCTGAGGAGGGGGAACGCCTCTTCCATTCATAGATGTGGGTGAAGGGGACCCCACTGCATTTTATTGTTGATAGTAAAAGCTAGAAGAAACTCATCTCAACATAGGTCTTCAAGCAGTTGGATTTTTCAATAACACCACACCCACAATAATACAACATTGGATGGCTTCGCCAAGGATGAGATCTTCGTGTCAACCAACAATACTGCTTTTCATACGACATTAAGCCCTTCAAGGATGAGGTACTATGTGATGTTTCCTCACAAGAATTTTGTGATGTTCTATTAGGCCAACCATATATGTGGAAGCGTCATGTTGTTTATGAGTCTTGACCTCGTTGCGTCATTTTTACTCTTGGAGGTAAGCTCTACAGGATATTAGAGGTAGTTCCGACTATTGTCCTGAAAAAATAGTGTCATAAAGTAATATTTAATACCGCAAAGTTTAGCCTTTTCATGATCTGTTCAGAAGATAAGGACACTGCAATCACTATATCCTTGGCCCCAAACCCTTCTATCTAGCAGAAGCAGATCAATAAGATCGTAGAATAACACCAAGATATTCTTACTGCACCTACAAGGATTCCTCCACACTGTCTAGTCAAGCAAAGTTATAACAAATCACTTCATTCTCTTCATGTTGCATCTTCACCAACAAATTCCTCCCGCACTCAGGAAAATCATGCAACTATATCGGTTGAATGGATCCAACCCCTCTAGCAATAGGTTCATAACAACCTTCAACAAGCTAAGCAGGACAACTTCTTAAGCAAGGAAAGTAGCTCACTAAGGTTCAAATTTAGCAAAAGCTTCCTCGAGGACTTGACACAATGGATACCATTGCTTCCTAAGGGGGGGAAATTATTGAGGCGTAAATCGATGGCCACAGATTATTCCACTGGCTCAAAATATGGGCTTCCACCTTAGCAATTTTTCTACAGGTTTTCAGGTCCTAAACTTCTGGGACCATTTTGAGGTTGTAAACAATGTTTTTGGGCCCACCACAATCACATTATAGGGTTTAGCCAAAGTGTGACGTAAAAATGTGTAGTCCTCGGGTAGACCTTTTCAATGAGCTATCGTGCACCCCAAACGAAGATTATATGCAAAAGTTACACCCTTGGGAAGTTGATGTATCAACTACCCCCCATCGGGGCCCGCAAACCTTTTGCCGTTTCATTTTCCGAGGTTAGGGTTTTGGATTTTCTTTATGTTAAAAATTCCTCTAGAGCCTCATTGTAAACATCATCATATTCTTGCGAATGAGCATAACAATCACATCTCTTCTCAGAGATAAGCTACCACCATTCTAGCGAGTTCATTCACTCTGTATTTTTACAGTTTCTGTACATTTCTGTCATTAATAAAAATCATGCATTACTATATTCTCTGTGTTTCTAGAAATATATCTGTGTATTTGCTTATTATATTTATGCCTTCATTTCGTTCTCAAAAAAATCCAAATCAGTGGTATCAAAGCAGGTTACTCCCTTTTGTTCCTTAGTGCATGTCCCTGACGAGGTAAGGGTATAGAGAGTTAGGTCTCGAGCTAGTTTCTCTTGAAGACAATTGCTCTCGCTAACCCAAGCGACCTCCCATGGTGGATGAAAAGAGATATGAGGGAGTAGTTATTGCTCGCGAAATCCCTCGCGCAACAGAGGAACAAGATGTTGGATATTTTTCCCCAAATCCTTTAACAATTGTCGACAATAATAGACGCGCCTTCATCAAGCAGTCGCTTCGGAGATGCTGCCCCATTCAAGGTATAAGTTAATTTTGATATTCCCGTATTCGAAGGTTATATCGATGCAGATGCTTTGCAAAAATGGTTAAATTTGCTAAAAGGTTATTTCTCTATTCACAATTTTTTCGACAGAGAAAAGATCACCTTTGCGCTACTTAAGGCTTTGCTCTGTGTCAAACATTGGTGGGAAACTTACTGGAAGAAAAATTCCACAGAGGAATCTAGAATATTTGGGGCCGAGCCCACTTGGGATTTTTTTATGGATGCGATCAAGGAGCAATATTACCCTATGGGAAACTATGATGACCAATACATGAGATGGACCACACTACATCAAGAGAGGGGCCAAATAATGCATGAGTTCACAAATACCTTCTATACCTTACGCACCAAGATGGGTATCAAAGACTCTAAGCAACATCTGGTTCTAAAATACCACAGGGCTCTACACATATACATCCAAACCGAAATGGAAGTTCTGGACATTTCATAACTGGGAGTTGCTTATCGATATGATATCAAAATCGAGTAGAAATTTAAGCAGTTGAACAAGCAGGAGTTCGGGTCTGCAAATATGCAACAACCAAAGTATGGTAAAGGAAACCCTAACTCACAGAACAACCAACCGCAAGACAACTAGTCCAAGTTGCAAGAAAAGAAGAGCAATGGGAAGACGAAGAAGGACACTGGTAAGTGGTGCGACTTCCACAAAATCCCTTGTCACAACACTAATGAATGTCGCTCAAAACAGTCATTAGTGGTCAAACCCAAAGAAACAGAGCCGAACCCTGACTTAGACAATAATAAAAGGAGACAAATCATTGATGCAGAACCCACTGCTACTGTCGCGACCACAACAATCCAACCAGAAGAACCAGAGGATCCTGAGGAGGGCGAGCACCTCTTCCATTCATAGATGTGGGTGAAGGGGACCCAACTGCATTTTATTGTTGATAGCGAAAGCCAAAAGAACCTCATCTCATCAAATGTGATCAAGCAGTTGGATTTGCTGACAACACCACACCCGCAACCATACAACATCAGATGGCTTCGCCAGGGACGAGATCTTCATGTCATCCAACAGTGTCGCTTGTCATATGGCATCAAGTCCTTCAAGGATGAGGTACTGTGTGATGTTTCCCCATTGGAAGTCTCTGATGTTTTGTTAGTCCAACCATATATGTGGAAGCGTCATGTTGTTTATGAGTCTCGACCCCGTAGCGTCATTGTTACTCTGGAAGGTAAGGTCTATAGGATACCAGAGGTAGTTCTGACTATTGTCCTGACAAAACAGTGCCACAAAGTAATCTCTCATACCACAAAGTTTATCCTCTTCATGATCTGTTCAAAAGAGAGGGATATTGAAATCACTGCAGCCTTGGCCCTAGACCCTTCTATCCAACATAAAAAGATCAACAAGATTGTAGAAGAGCACCAAGATATTATTACTGCACCTACAAGGGTGCCTCCACAATGTCTAGTCAAGCAAAGTTATAATAAATCCCTTCATGCTCTTCATGTTGCATCTTCACCGATAGATTCCTCCTAGACTTAGGTAGATCATGCAACTATATCGGTTGAACGAATCCAACCCCTCCAACAACAGGTTCATAACAATCTTCAACAAGCTAAGCATGACAACTTCTTCAGCAAGGCAAGCAACTTACCAAGGTTTAGATTCAACAAAAGCTTCCTTGGGGTCTTGACGCAATGGAGACCATTGCTTCCTAATGCGGGAAGAATGATCCAAGCGGAAATCAATGGCCACCCACCTATTCCATTGGCTCAAAATAGGGGTTTCCACCTTGGCAGTTTTTCTACAACTTTTCGGGTCCTAAACTTCCGAGACCATTTTGAGGCCCTAAACAACATTTTTTGGGCCCACCACAATCACACGATAGGCTTCAGCCAAAGTGTGACAACAAAATGTGTATTCCTCGGGTAGACCTTCCAACGAGGTATCGTGCGCCCCAAATAGAGATTGTATGCAAAAGTTATGACCTTGGGAAGTTGACGTATCAACTACCCCCCATCGGGGCCCGCAAACCTTTTGGCGTTTCATCTTTCGGGGTTAGGGTTTTGGATTTTTTTTTTTTTTTTTTTTTTTATGTTAAAAAGGCCTCTAGAGCTTCATTGTAAACATCATCATCTTCTTGTGAATGAGCATAGCCATCACATCTCTTTTCAGAGAAAAGATGTCACCATTCTAGCGAGTTCATTCACTCTGTAATTTTATAGTTTATGTACATTTCTGTCATTAATAAAAATCATGCATTACTGTATCTCTGTGTTTATGGTAATATATCTGTGTATTTGCTTATTATATTTTCGCCTTCATTTCGTTCTCAGAATAATCCAGATCAATAATTCCTCCATATCTCTTGGTATATAATAGAGGTAAACGAGACCCATGGGATTCATGTAGAAAAAATATTATCTTTGTAAAGGGTAAATAATTTGTGGAGGTGCTCTCAAGTGTAAGATTGAAGATTTCTGAAGAATAAAGAAGACAATACCTTCCCGTGGATGTTTCCCCACATTGGGGTTTTACCACATATATCTGGTGTACTCTTTATCTCTTGTCTCTTTCTTATTAT
>ML778358.1:105547-125136 GCA_009831015.1 Picea engelmannii
GGAAACGGCCCATGGCCCTCCTTCCTCTTTCATTTTCCAAGAAAACAAAGCCACTCCATGAATTTAGCTTCACGTTTCCCCAATTGCCACTCACATCAATCACTATATATATAATCTCCCAAAAATGTCTCCTCTGATTGATTACAGTCCACGTATTATAATAGAGACTCAATTTTTAAGAATGCAAAAAATGGGCTGTCCATCTCTAAGATAACCCCCAAAAAATGAATGGAAATCCATCCCATTGGGATTTGCAGCGGCAGCAATCATGCTGCAGATTCTTGTTTGTAGTATGTGTATACACTTAGGAGATCAAAATACAAAAAAAATTATATGTTACTTGCAGCACAATTCTCATTCATTCGGGGGGGAATATGGCAGAGAAGTAAATAATAAAAGTAATAAAGAAAAGGCAGGCAGGGCCTGGAATGAAATTTGGTATACCCCACAGAGAGAGCTGTCCAGACTTGCTTGCTTACACCTGTGGCTGGCTCTGTACATGTTCATTAATGTACAGGACCTTCCTCTTACTTTCCTGCCATGTGCACTGCTGGAGATACAGATTTCAAGAACGGCTTCCCCCTTTTCCCAGGATTTATATATATATATGTATTCTTGTTATTATTATTATCGTTTTTGTTGTTGCAGTTTCTCCCTTAACTTACGTCTTCTTGTTTTGCTGCGGTTTTGCGGCGCGGGAGTTGAACGAGACCGGCGCTTCTTTTTTATTTTGGCAACCAGTCATCACGCCGCCTGACGGTAACAGAATCTTACTTTCTGTTGTCATAAAAATATTAAGCTTAAAAAAAAATGTACAAATAGCTGAGTTTTTTGAGTTCGGTATGCGAAGGTTCGAATCTCATTGACGCCTCAGCTCTATTTTGTCGTAAATGAAAATGCAAATCTCGTGCTTTCGTTACAGCCTTTACAGACTGTGCACCGTTTGTCCGTTCAAGAAACATGCTTTTAAAAACTGTACAATGCGTCTCTTCTCTGGTCGAAGGTTCGATTCTGACCGAGCATCCTCTCGCGAGCGCGCGCGAAGAATTCCCGCTCAATCTGCGTCTGAGACGGTTTAAAAATCTGTTTAAGCTGAAATTAAAATAATTAAACTGCAATATCCGCGCCTCTGGTTCCGAAATTTTTTATAATTTCCCCGCCTCACTCTTAAGTCAACGTGATGTAATATTTTCAAGGAGCTTTAGGCATTAAATGTCAGTCGTCGACGCCATCGAAGCAACGTACAGTAGCGTCTGGAACAGCACGGCTTCCAGCAGTGTCTGAAAGTCGTAAATCTTGTCTATCTGGCAGCATATAAGTCCAATGATATGACGAGTCACGACTAATTTTTATGAGCTAAGCGTCCGTAGATCTGACGGGAGGGAGCCCGTGAGCGGAGCCGGAGGTTGCTTTCGCAAGAATTGATTAAATTAATATATTTTTACAGAGATTACTATTTATTAAACAGAAATTAGATTGTTAAAATTATTATATTTTGTGCAGATAACTATTTATTTGCACTCAAAACAGAAATTAATTCCATGTTAGAGGCTTTCGCTTCACCAACGACAATAGCCTAGTTTTCTGTGTACTGCTGAGCAGCGTCTGTTCTGTCAAAAATACCAAACGCATCTGTTGGTGATCGCTGATAACGGCGGAGTACTTTACTTTTAGCTTCGAACGAGATCGACGGACAGAGTTTTGTTACATAACGCCAAAGATATTGTAAAGCTGCTCCAAGAATTTTCCAGCCGTTCTGATAAGAGTAGAGTTGGATTTTACTCAGTTATCGAGCTGCGCTGCGAAGACTATTGATCCGTCCTTTTATTCATTACGCTTTCGATTTTTGTCGAAGAAATTTGCTTTTGATGTAAATAATTGGTGGCAGGTAAGACAATGCTTCATTTACATGCAAAGATCTTTGATTTAGCTCTAGCCTTGTCCAAATAAATGCCAGAGAAGATGTTGTTCTTGTTAAAACCTATTTCAAACACAGCACAAAGAATATTTCTTGTTAAACTGTATGAAATGGTGGATGGGCTGGGATTACAGTGTCCTGTTAAACACAAGTTACAGGAGATAATTTTTGTTTTGAACGGAAATCGCAGTCCTTCTCGACTGTATAACATTCGGGATCTGTAATAATGGGAAGGCGGGTTCATAACTTCATTTAGGATCTGCAATAATAGAAAGGTAGGGTTAACATGTGACGGGGGCTTTGTACTCTTTCGGGTTGTTTAGCTTTGGTCTGCGCAAGGTGCTTAACGCGGTGTTCCACTAGCTAGGTACTGTTAAATAGATTGCAAAGTCAGCAGCTTCATATGATTGTGAGAAGACTGAGCGTGTACCAGCAGGTACCAGTCAGTGCAGATGCTATTTGTTGCTATGTATTAAAATTACAGTAGCAAATAACGATTCGCCAGAATGTGGTTAAATCGCCTTAATGATTGAACTGCTCGATTTATGCAATTACCAAAAAATATACTTATTACAGACACAAGCAAGAAACAGTGCTACTGCGAGCAATTTGCTCTCATGATTAATATGGAATCTGTGACTAATGTCAAGAATTTGTGCTGTGTCCATGTTTTTGGATTCTCAAGGCTGATCTGAGCAGCTGCTGGAACGCGTGAAGCATTTATTTGGCGGGAGCGAAGCAGGTAGTCTGACTTCATACGTTTTGTACTAGGGTGAAGCATTTTCTATTTGACTGTGACCCAAAGATTTTTGCTTTGCTATTTGGTAGCAGAAAATGGCACTGCTTCAAGCAGTGGGGGCTAATTTGGGAAAATGAGGCATAATGGTGAACTGTAATTGCCAAATTGACAACATTTCATAGATGGAGTTTAGATTAAAACCTGTAAACATTTAACAGTCTCACAGAAACAAATGTAATTAATTTAATCAAAACGAAATTGATGTGGGGCGGACAGGGTCATATGACTTTGACAGTGTAGATCCCATAACATCCGCAGCATCTCAAGTCATATCACATGTTACCCCAAAAATTGCCTACCGTAGAATAGGGTCCTTTGTGTTCAGTATTTCAAGGGTGGAGGATTCCTGCCAATGGGTATGCTAAAAAAGAGTCTGAGAAATAGTACAACGGATGAGTCGTTTCCTGCACTATCACTGATGTAAAAACTATAACCGGTTATAGTAATGAACTCTAAAATGTGAAGCAGAGATAGCAGACTATTTCCAATAAGCGACCAAAGTGGACTGGCAGGCATGGCATTCAATTCAATGGGACTCTTTCTAGACAACCCCTCATTTATAAGATCCAAAGCACTCCCACCCTCGTAATACTTTTAAAAGTAGGAGTTTCACTCATTAATTTTGGTAACTTACTGATGAGACTTAGTCCCTCAGTTGCTAGTGGACTTAGTTCTTGTATGTGTTATAATTGTAATTAACACTTACATTTTATTTTCCTTATTTCAATGTACATAATTCATACAGGGCTTGGTCACACTCATCATTCACCAAAATATGTATATTTTAATTGTAGTCCTCGGGGACTTTTTGCCAATTTTGTACTTCTATCATCTATGAATAACTAATACGTTGAAGAGTGTACCATCAGTGTACATTGCTGTGTTCTCGTCTCTCTACTATCATACTCTATCTCTTGGGGTTTTACACCGTTTTTTTTAGTATTCAAATTACTATTTTTTGCTCATATCAATTGGTATAGACCCTTATGATTAGGTCTTTTCAAGGGCTCCACAATTCCAGCCTCCTTAGGGATTTTCTCATTGCCTCAGATTCTCCTTCGAAGCTCTCTCCAAGCAGTTTGAGCAATTTCCAGGCATGCCAACACCACCAATTCCTGTTTTCAAGCTAGTCCTACTGGCTAAGAATTATATTGATATTGAGAGAGAAGTTTCTCCACTCCCAATTTTAGATTAGCAAAAATGCAGACAATTGATCATGGACAATGGCAGCCGAGAGAATTTTGTTTCTTAGCAGTTGGTTGACTCGCTCCAACTCCCTACCACATTGCATCCACAACCATATCATCTTGGATGGGTCAAGGAAGCATGGTCATCCACACCTAGCATCCATAGGTGTTCTATCACTTTTTCCATTGGAACTCTCATTGATAGAGTTGAGTGATGTTACACTCCTAGATTGTTGTGACATGCTTCTTGGCAAGCACTACCAGTTTGAAAAAAGGTCACAATATGATGGGTTTTCCAACACTTACAGATTTCACAAGGACAGTTAAAGCTAACATATCACATTTTCTCCCCCTTAGTATGTACAATAGGTTGTTAAACATGCAATCCTCCACAAATTTAGAAATCTTTATTCTGTTCCAGTGCTCATTTCTCCCGACCTGTCACAAGCTCCTCCGTAAGCTTCCAACTTCAACAAGGAGGTGCCATTCCAACTGTTGATTCCACATCCCATCCTCATTCTGCTTCAACCCATATTGCCCTCACTTCAACCTTGAAGCAGATGGCATTGCATCTTTCTCAGGGACACACTGTTAATTGTTCCCCTCCCCACACAGATCTACAGGTTATAACTTTTTGGCCTACCCTTCAACAACCCATGGTAAGCACAGTTCTTCGGTAGGAAGGAGATTTCTTCTTCCAGCCAAACACGAGCTGTTGCATGAGCTCACATTTCAACAGAGGTTCACCTTCCAGTTTTCTGTTAGGAGAATCCAACCCACACATAGTGCCTACCAATTATGCAGTCCTTTTCACTGGAAAGCGGGTACCATAAACATAAATTGTGAACAGTTTTCTCCTAGCAGGGAGAAATTGATGAGATTTAGTCACTAAGTCCCAATGGATTTAGTTCTTGTTTGTTTACGATTGTAATTTACACTTTTGACCTTATTTTTCCCATCTTATTGTACATGATTCATAAGGGGCTTGGTCATCTTCGATCACCCACCAAAATATGTATATTTTAATGAACCCTAGGAGACTTGGTCAAAGATGACCACTCTCCACCAATTTTGTACTTCTATAAATACCTAATACAATGAAGAGTGTACCATCATACCATGTGCACATTGCAACAATCCTGTCTCTCTACTTCCATGATTGAACTCTTGGGGTTTTTTATTCTTGTATGTGAGTATTTGCATTGCTGACTACTGTTTTTTCTCTTATCGCTAATGCACCTATTGACCTTATTTCTAGAAATGCAAAACTTTTACTCTGCTTCCCTTTTGGAGGGAATTTTTTCACATTCCCATTTTAACGAAAAATATCTGCTCAACAATATTCAAATTTTCAAGTTCTCCATCTCTAACTTCCCATTTCTAGCCAAGATGCTATGTGATACTTTTACAACATGTTCCATGGAGAGAGTAGTTCATATCTCTCTTCTTTCCTGCACTGAGTTTTCCATGGTACTTGAATGTCCTGAATGTCTTGAACTACAATCTTTAATGGTAGTAATAAACAGGCTTGAAATCCCTGATGTAGTTCCCAAAGATGCAGTACAAATACTCAACAAGATTCACTCACTTATACATATGAGAACAAACATCATGAGAGTCAATATTTTCTGGGACTGGACCTGCATATGAAGTCTTGCCAGTGAAACATTATTTCTCAATTTGACTGGTTTTTTTCATCGTTCCTGGCTTTTCCACTTTATGAAGTGGATCAGAATATAGGGGATCAAGATCGGTCTTTGTTTTTTGAAACCAGATTCAAATTTATTATTTGAATGCAAAATGCCTTCGTAACATCTTACAAAGCTTGTATACTGACTTCTCTCAAAAGACAATAAATGCAGGGTAAAGGATAGCCGCACTTGACATAAAGAGAACCAAAATTCGCTATCCAAACCTCATAGAGTTAGAGGGGACACATGTGACATGCAGAAGCACCAAGATGCATGGCACCGAAAGTAAAGCAAGTCAGTAATGCACTTAACACATTTATAATCAACCCATGTAATGTTGAATGCACTGAAAATAAATTTGGTTTACGTATATTAGTTTTCATTTTGGCAACTCTTATGCCAAGTAAAATCTGATCAAGCTAGACTTGACCAACGGATACTATTTAGTCCAGACACCAGTTTCTACAGTTTTGAAATGAAACCCTTTTAATGATTTCTACTCAAATAGCAGTAAGGTGGTGGCTGTACTCAGTCATCATTTCTACGAGGAAACATAAGAATCTTTAAGAACTACATATTAAATCAACTATTGAACCTTAAGTTGTGTAGCGTAGCTACAAATTGGACTTCTGTCATTGTGGCCAATTCTAAGTGTATGGCACACATTCTAAGTTGTTGGCTGCATTCTGTCATAATTCTATGAGGAAACATAAGCATCTTCAATTTTTACGTATTAAATCAACTACTGAACCTTAAGTTGTGTAGTTAAGCTACAAATTGGACTTTGCCATTATGGCCATTGCTAACTGTATGACATACATTCTCATACCTTCCTCTATTGATTATACTTGTCATGAAGGCAAAAGATAAACTTTAAAGTGTGTTCTGTTGGAACTTTTACTTGTCAAGTAGGCTTCATGGTTCCCAAGAAAAGCTCGTTGTTATGCACTACAGGTCAAAAGTGCAAAGACATTTTTAGTCGTGCCATTTTTTTTAAACAGAAATTAATCAATTTTATTCTGCTGTTATATACTATTTGCCATATTTTTCACTTTCTGATGTAATCTCCTCTGATTTTTCATAGAGTAATGCAGGAAAAAATATCCTTTGCTATCACAACTTTTGCTATTTTAGTTGTTACTAGCTCATCTAAGCTGCTTGATTCTATTTAGTACTTGAATTTGGAGATTGATATGTAGACACTCATGCATGGCCTTTCTTTTCTGTATCTTATTTATGATTTGTCTCTCTGTTAAAACTTAAAGCACACATAATGTCTAATTTATTTTGAAAGGGGTTAACTCACGTCATTGCCATGCATAGATGAATTTTCCTAATGTAAAGTACTTAAGATACCATACACATCATGTTGTTGATTGTGCAGATAAGGAAAGTGCATTAAGTAAGTCACAAAGCAAAATATGGACCGGAGAAACTGGCCCTGGAGAAAAAGATCATCAGAAAAGGTAAGTGGTATGGCAGAACAAGGAGAAACAATGCCAGCTCCTCTGCCAGCACCAGCATTTGTATCATCTCCATCACGAGTGCTATCTCCATCGCCAGCACCAACACCAGCACATGAAGAATGGGTGCGTACACTCTACCAGTGAAATTGTAAACAAACTGGTTTTTTTTATTGGACCGGTCATTGAATGATATAAAGAAAATACTTTTTTGGTGTAGTCCTTCCACTTCTGAAGTTGTCCTTGTTCGCATATCTGGTTGGAACTCTGGGATTTTGGGTGCTATAACTAGTCTGTATTGGGAAGGATTCTAATGTACTATATGAAATTAGATAATATTGAAGCCATGGTAAGATATAAGAGTTAAATAAAGCTCACATATAAAGTGAAAATATATGCTTCTTACCATTGCTTTTGTTGTGCAAAAGATTTTGTTTGTCTGAACTTTGTGCTTGTTTTTCAGTTTGATCCTTTTTGTTTTTGGAAATGCTGCTTACAGTTGTTCTTCGGCTAAATGGCTATGCTATGAGGGGCATTTCTATCCCATGAAAATCACCCAGGACTTATACCTGACCTCATCTGCACCCACTCCGAGGGTTTTAAACCCGGGTCTCAGTGTTAATACAAGTCTGATCACTTTGGTACTAGCTGCTAGACCGCACACCTGTGCGCTTCAGCTTAGTCTTTACCATCTGCACAATCAACAGATGAGTTATATTCATTCCTGAAAGTCATGTAGGATTATAAGGGTGGTTGATACAGTATTATATTGTAATATGCCCCCAGGAATAAAAATGAAGACCGGAAATGGCAGGAAACGGGCTTCCAAAACCGACAATGGCTGGGGTCCCCTATGGGCTGGAAACTTGGAGTAGACATCTGTAGGTAATGGCAAAAGAGAGGGAAACCATAGGAGACAGGGAGAAATAAAAAGTCCATCAGAACATAAGATTTTTCAAACAAGAAATAAGAAAATTAAATCATATTTCATTCACACAGAAAGCAATAAAGAAGTTATAACTTGATGCATGTATAGTGCATTAACTTTTCATTGCTAAATTTAAAATTTGAGAATATTGCATCATAATTCAACAGCAATTTAAAGAAAACGTTGAAAAAATTGATTTCGTCATTGCTCACAAGTTTTCTCATATACAAATCTAAATTTTGCAATGCTCTTGTAAAAATGAACATGTTTTCTTTCATCTAATGCTTCTTTGTATGTTGATTGCCAGTTAGAGTGTTTTTATTATATAGTTAGGTTAGGTTTAGTCAATTTTTGATGTAAAATTAAATGAAATGTAAATCGGCAGAAACTGGCCAAATATTGTTAGGAACTCTTGTCAAAGTTTTTTGGTAGATTCTAGGATGGTTAAGATTGTTGAGTGGTTTCCAAGTTCTTTTGAAACGCGGCAACCTAGATTTCTGAGTCTTAGGTGGTTTTTGTATGAGAAACCCATCCTTGGGTTACTAGAAATAGTTTTCGACATGCATGCTTAAATAGTTGTGGGATACCTCAAGAAAGTGTGCCATGGGGTGCATGCAACAACATTCAATGATGGGAATCAGAAATGCATAGTAGCTTCCTTTAAATTAAAGGCTTTAGATCATCCCATTCGAATAATACATAGATCAATAACAATTATAAAGTTGGCATTAGATTAGGTAAAAGGTCGCAATCATTATGATTAGTAACATATGCCTAGTATGGACAATGCCCCTTGGCAAGCCATAGAATATGTTTGTAAAACGTTGTAGGTGACCAAAAAACAACTAGTCTCTTTAGTACCCGGTATATAAATTATGATTTTTGATGTATCATCCTTTGGTATCATTTTTTTTGAGAAATATTCTGCCATACTCAATGCAGTCCTTATGATATACGAGGCAGACGTAATGGATGTTGGAAACTCACCATTAACAGTCTGTGTCTTCTCATAGTTTGCATTATCACAAAATGTTGTAAACGAGCAATAAAGTGTGAAGTAACAACCATCTTCTGCCAAAGATGCTTTCATCATTAGTGCATTGGCTAAATGCATTACAATCTTGTATAAAAGAGGGCAAGAGTTTGATTTGGACTTCACTCATAAAATGATCAATCCTTGAAAAATGTCTCCCTTGAATCAAGAAATGAAGGTTAAGGTTCATCAAGGGTATGGAAAAATGATCAACATAGAATAGCAATCCTGGGGCTTGATCATCGAGGGAAATTGATTAACTATGACTTTAACAGAAAATAAGTTTGAGCAAATCATTAGAAGAATTGGACAAGCTACCAAATGAATTCGGCCATATTATAAAAATGTTGAACTCCACAAAAGGATAAAAAGAACAACTTAATACAAATGTACTTGGGGAAGTTAAGGTGTTGAAAAGATAGATGTTGATCAAGGTGCTGACGGTCAAAGCTATATATGCTCATTTGGAAGACAATAAAGGCTAGTTTTAAAAATGCAGGCTTATGTGGTAAACATGCAATTTTGTATAGCTCTAACACACGTAGTGTAGAATTTCAGGGCTCAGGATCAATAGAGCAACAACCACATTAGTGAACCAAAAGGGCTTTGCGTTACTTCTGATCACACAATAAGATTTGATACTGTTGCTGTTATGGACCAATGGCAATCACTTAGTCTCTTTCATGTAACATAACATACTTGTTGATCTCTTGAGGTGGTATTCCAAGTCCATCAAATTGCTAAAGTATTGTGTTACGCTACTTTGATAATTGATATAGCTGTGAGTCTGTGACATTGGGCAATTGTTTGCGCTACAAACAAATGCATTCTTTTACTATAGATGTTCTGCAATTCAGATCTATGCTTTTTTTTTGAGTTGTGGATCTGTGTTTTATAGAACAACAATTGACATTGAACTTCTATCAATTGAATCAACACTTAACATTATGAGATAAACACAAGAAACTCAAGTTATACCGTGATAAGATTGCTTTGTTCGAAATATTGTAGAAAAAACTTTACTTCTATTAGCTGAAAAAACTGCAATATAGATTATATATGATACAATATTTGAATGTCACATGTACAACTCAAAGGCCGTGAAATAAATGATATGGGTTTGTGCCCAACTTACGAAATTGATTTACAACCTAAGGTTTACTCATTTGCTTGCTCTAAGCTTTATGAATCTCACAGGTCCACTCAGTCAATGTTGCAAGATATCTAAAACATACTCACTAAGCTCACTATATCTGATTCCATACACAACTAATGCATAAAGATTGCTCTATAGATAAGTTAATTCTCACTCTTTATTGACACATACACTTGCTAAACTATCTCAAACTTGCACTTGCACACTTATGTACTTGATTTGAATACTGATCTCCATATCGGACTTGGTCTTTATGTCAATAACTGCTTTTTTCTCCCAAAGGTGTGCAGAGGATGGTTGTAACCATTTGTTCAATATTGGTGCACTGGTGATAGACTTTGACTTTGTCTGTGCGATGCTTGACTCTATCAAAACCAACTGCTTTGCTTGTACCATGCTAACAACCAACTATTGCTTCATCAGCCCATCGGGCCCTCCATCCTATCTGCAAGAATCCATATTAGAGCTGTGTTGGTGTAAATCTATGCACTTCACTGTTTGCAAAAAATTACATTTTGCTCTAGAGGACTTTTTACTATTTCTAACACCCCCCCATAATGGAAACTCCTTTTGCTTCATTCCCAACAATTTTATGAACTTATGGAACTCATCTTTGTGTAAAAGTTTAGAAAATGTATTTTCTATTTACCTTGTGGTCTTCTAGTATTGCAATTTAATCTATTCTTCTTCTTTGTAATCATCTCAGATAATGGATGTGTACTTCTATGACCTTGGACTTGGCATGGAATACAGCATTCTTAGCTTGCTGTATGTGCTTTGATTATCATAGAGTAGAGTTGTTGGAGAATTCTGTACCACTCCAATGTCTGCTAGAATTCTCCTTTGCCACACTTCTTCACAATCTGCAGTCGGAGCACCTTTATATTATGCTTCAGTCAAAACATTGCCACTGTTTGCAGTGTCTTGTTGCTCCATGAGTTCATCGCCAATCCCAAACTAGACGCAACTAACTGTTGACTTTCCGTTATTTACACATCCAATCCAGTGAGTGTATTTGACTATTTTAAGTACTTTGCTCCTGGTGTACTCTAGGTCCCAATATTCTGTTCCAATGACTCTGCATGGGTTCTAAGTTCTAACATATACCTCAACGTGCACCTAGAACAAAATCTTTATATGGTTGAGTGATGGTCAAATAGAATAGACTTCCAACAAGTTATGTGTATAGGGTTGTGTAAACTGGCTTCCTTACTTCATCTCTGCTGAACATCAATGTAGGTTCCATGGGTGTGTTCATGGGCTAGCAATCTTCCATCCTAAACTTATTTAACAGATCTACACCATACTTGGTTTAAGAGAGAGATCCCTCCAGTCTTTTACCATATCTCGATACCATATCTCGATGCCCAAATGATAGTGGACTCCTAGGTTTGTCATCTCAAATGTTAGTTTTAGAGTCTAGACTCCTTTTTGGTTTTGCAATTGCTTTCTCACAACCATTCATTGTGATTAGATCATTGAAATATATAATAGCAAGTAACAACTCACCATTTGTTGTCTGCTACACATACAGATTTGGGCGAGAGTTCCTTCTGCTAAATTTGATCTCCAATTAATTGTTTATGCAACAATACCATGCTCTTGGTGCTTGCTTTTAGCTATACATAGACTTCCTTGATCTGCACACTAAATTCTCTTTACTTGGTTCAGCGAAGCCATGCAGTTGTTCCATATACACTTCTTTATCTATAAAACCATTCAGAAAGGTGCTTTTAACACCATTTTATGAAGGTTTCAACGAAATTGAGATGCAAATGCTAATATTGTTCTTATGGTATTCATCTTTGCAACTGTCACAAAGGTTTCTTCATACTCTATGCCCTTTTTCTATGAATGTCCTTTAGCTACTAGCCTTGATTTATGTTTATCTATAGAGCCATCATATTTAAGCTTGGTTTTGAAGACTTAGTTACAACTTATTGTTCACCTAGCTTTTGGATGTTTTGATGGTTCCTCTATTTCATTCTACTAAATGGAATCCATTCTTGCATTCATAGCTTGTTGCCATGCTGACTTCTTTATTGCCTCATAGTTTTGTGGCTCAACAGAATTATGTTCAGTGGCCATCAACACAAAGTCCACCACTCATTTTTTATTAAGTCAAGTACTCTTGTGTTGCTTGGCCTCCACATCCTTCTTGTAAGAAACTTGCTTTTGGTTTTGAGTTCTCACTCCCTCACTATTCTCTAGTTTAGGCAATCTAGAGTCTTCAATTGTCTTTTGAAGCCACTTAGGCTTCTTCTCTGTTGTCTGTGTTATCGCAGGATTTGTACTTGTGCAAAGCCCATCACAAGATCTCCAAATCTTGCGTAACTATGGAAGAAACTACCAATGTCACCTAAGTAGGATCTTCCCTTGTTTTAGTGATGGAGGATGTCCACCACAAGGGAGGCTTCCCTGGTGACCTCAAGGGATCGAATATCAAGTTTGACAGCCACGCCTACCGACCCCTATCTTGATCACCTGTTAGTTGGTCTAGGTCTAGGAAGGCAAGGAGGTTGTAAGGTGATTGTTGTACCTGCCTGGAACAAGAAACAATTTGCAGCATATATATGACAATTACCAAGCTAAAGTATGCAACAATGACCTCTTTAGACACTAGACAAGTTAAATTGCATTGGCTGTTACAAATTTACAGCAGTGAACAGTTATATGACAGCAACAGATGATTTGTAACAGCAGCAAGTAATAATGCTCAGAAACACCACAATTGACCATGGAAAGTAAGCATTTAACCAATAGAATAGTATCCAATTGCTAGAGGTGATTTCTGAACAAGTTAAGCCACTTATAATTTGGTGTATGCAGCAAATTAAGACAATTTTCAGTGGCTGTAGCAAACTTTTGTAACAGCAGCAATAATTATCGTTAGTTTGCTAGGATTAGGGTTAGTAGAGTTAGTAGAGCACTTGAGAGATTTAGAAAAAAATGTTTTTATCAACTACTTTCACCACAAGATTTACTTCTAGATCAGTGCCTTTGTCATTCTAGGGCCTATGGAGTCTCAAATGCATCCAAGCTTGAAGATTGATCTAATTGAAACCAAGAGGTAGAGTCTAAACCCTAAGGTGTAAGCTAAGTCACAGGGTTCGCCGAACCTAAAGCTTGAGGTTCGAAATTCGGCGAACCTCAAGGTTTTCTGAACCTAATGCCGGACTTGAACGAACTCGAATACGTGCTGAATTCGAACCTTAGGACGAATTTGGGGGAGAATTTTATTGAGGTTTGGGATGAGGTTTTATTAGGGCTCAATATGTATAGCCGAACCTAAAGCCGAACCTCATCCGAACTTTATTGGAAAATTCGAACCCGAATGGAACCTAATCCTTGTCGAATTCGAACTCGAACCCGAACCATGTGACTTAGGGTGTAAGCATGTTTGGGCCTTAGGTTTTAGACTTTGAGGAAAATGATATCTAGTGTGCAAGCATGTTTGGGCCCTAGATATCGTTTCTCCCTTTGTAGCTTCACTTAGGTCAAAGATCAATTGTTTAGGGCTAAAATCCTAAAGTACTAGCACTTTAGGGCTTTAGGCTTCTAACCCTAGCAAGGATGTTTCACCAACTTGGACAAATAAAACTTTGTGAGGGGAAGAAACACTTTTGTTCCCCTCTTAGGGTTTCAACAAAACAAGACTTCTTGCAACAAAATAGAAATTTCACGATTTATATCAACAAAATACCATAGAATTGCAGAAAATTACTTACTTCATCCAAGAAACCATGAGCACAAAACCCTAATTGCAGAAATATCCATCCAAAATGAGCAAAAGAATCCACAATAGACCTCCTTTTGTTAGAATATAATGGATGTGCTCGTTTTACCATTGATAATATCTCTATTGTCACTCAACCATAGGCCGAAGCCACCCTCCGAGCACCTTAACCTTGACAGAGAATCACTCCGGAGGCAAACCCTAGGCTAGATAGCCAAACAAAGGGTAGCGCACCTTTCCCCAAGGATAGCACACCAACAAGAGCTGATCAGATGTTCCAAACCCTAGCCAAGAGATAGTCCAAGCGTAACTGCTAGCTGCAGCAGCTGCAACGACAACTCTCCTCCAAACCTGCGCAGAAACTGGGCAACTGCAGTGCGCACAAGTGCTGCTCTGCAATTCTGAGACTGCCTGCCAGAATGAGAACTGGCCTCCTGTATTTATACTAAATCTGGCTAACTGCCTGGGCCGACTTCTCATTCTGGGTATCTATCTATTCAATATATATTATTATTTCTGGCCGACTTCTTCTCTTGGAGGCTAATAACCTAATATAAATTATCTTCTTGAGCCGACAAGTCTTCTAGGGTTATTAGCCAACTCATTAGGGTTTCTTCTTGCTTCCCGGAGTATTCTATCCTTGTCAGGTTTACACGTGGAGGTAAATACGTCCCGCAGCTACCATAATATCAACACGTTCAAGCATAGCGCATAAGAGAGAATGACCAAGAATGGCTGAAATAGTGAAAAACTAGAAGTGTTACCCCACAAATGGTGAGGAGTCATGAAAAATAAAAGGCTAGCGCTAGCCTTGTTATTTGAGGCTAGCTTAGCTAATTTGTCCAGAAACATAACATAACATTTGATTAAAGTGTGGCCGCCCCCTCATTTAACCCTTACAAAATGCTAAAACGAAAAAATACATTATAAATGGCCACACGTGTGGTGACATCAAGCCTTCTTAGGCTTAGAGAGGGCCTTCAAAGGCCATGTGGCATCGTCTGGAAGTGGAGCAATTGCAAAGGTATGTCTCCTCTGTCTTGGTCCTGCCAAATCATCACCAGTACCCCAGGTGTCTGCTAAACCCTAGCACCATCAAACCCTAGATGATGACGTCATGGCCAAAAGGAGGGTGACGTCAGGGGCTTAGGGCACTGTGCCTTGGCTGGAGAAAGCTGCACCTCGTTTCTGCATGGTGTTTGGCTATCTGCTGCTGCAAAATCCCTTTTTTCGGTGAATAATAAGCCTTGAGGTACTCTGCCCAACCTGTGGACTTTCAGCCCATTTGTGTGCCATCATGGTCAAATTTGCTCAAACCAAGCCCATCTGTCCATCGTCCAAGGTTCCAAGGATGTGAGAGTTGGTGTTTGAAAGTGGTGAGTCACTGGATGACTCACTACTCTTCATGACACGTGCCAAAGTCATGCAATAAAGGCACAACGTTCTGGGTATAAGCCCATGACACCCCTCAAAGAACCACGTCAGGGCCATCCAAAACAAAGTAGAGTATAAGACAGGGTTAGCCAATGTTCACAAGAAATATTAGTCCTTAAATCATGCAAAGTAATCCATTACTTAAGATATAAGCCATGTAAACAATTCACCTCAGTATCCCCTTCAAGCATCACACTAGCCCAGGACCTCATGTGAGTTGGCAAGTTTAAGTATGGGAGGGCCTTCATCCAACCCTATTAGGTTTGCCAACCTAGACATGAAATAAAAGACCCAGGTAGAGGGACAGGTCCTGAGGGATGCATGAAATAAAGAAACCCTTCAAGAGTAAGTGTGATAGTGATATGGATTAGGGCTTACTTCATGGATTATGGTGTCATTAAATACATTTCTATGAGCGCCTTTGTAGAGGGAGCGCTGTTAGAAAGTGTAACTCGGGCAGGTACTTTCACATTGGGGGTGTCTAGCAATGTGAAAGGGTCCATCATATGTCTAGACTATTTAGTAGTGGTGGGAGATGACTTAAGTCAATGTGATATTAAGTCACAGCCGTTGATTGTGACTTAAGTAATCTCAATGAATGATTAAGTCCCCACCGTCAGATCTAGATCTTGAGGAGAAGATCTAAGGGCCAAGATTAAGTGAGAGAAAGGCTAGGGTTTATAAAAGACCAAGAGAGCCTCATTTCTCATCATCACAAGTGATTCTCATCATCTGAGCTAGAGACAAGGAGATCTAAGTGTGATCTAGCAACAAGCTAGGTGGTGCTTGCCAGAGAGGGTCGAGTTAGGGCCCTAGAAGATAGTGATGGTACACAAAGAGTGAGTGAGTGAGCACTCAGGTGTGTCAGGGCAAGGGCCGAGGAAAGGGTGGAGGGGGCAGCTTGGGAGATAACAGCCAGGTGGGCTAGGCTATCAACTGCAGTTGTATTTCCTTAGAAGGGCCATTATCCTAGGATGGGAGCCTTGATTTTATAGCAATAAAATCATCACAGAACTGGTTTTCCCGGGAGGGTTTTTCCAAGCGTTTTTACTTGAATCTAGTGTGCAAATGTGTGAATGGTTTTTGTTGTTTTAATGCTTCCGCTTATTTTTGTTGAGTAACCTGATTATGATATTATTAAGTAAAATCATTTTCGCTTGGAATAAATACCCTGGTGCTAGGTTACAGGAAAGTTCAACATGGTATCAGAGTCGAGACTCTGAGGAAACCATGCACGGATCGAGATTTTTTCTATAGCGCAGTGGAGAAAGTTTCTGCTGAAATTTTCTAGGCAGGCTGTGAGTAAGAGAAACAAAAAAAGAAAGAAAAGGAAATTGTACGTCGTATGGTCGAGCGGGACTGCTAGAGACATCGCAAGATTGGGTTGTTGATCCGTTGGGAGAGATCGTGGAAGAGACCCGTGGGCTGAGTAGAGAGATCGTGCGAATGAACGACAACATAGAAGCTGCCGTGTGTGGTTGAGTTGAGGCATGAGGAGGTGGACGATGCTGGAAGAAGACCAACAGGACGACGAAAGACGTGCAACTGCAGAGGTTAAGTAGCGGGTTGTTGAAGGCGTCGAGAGGGCGGAACAACACGTGGAGTAGGTGACAAAGGTAAGGCATGAGCATGGATGCGCAGGTGTAAAGGAATCGGGCTGGAGGTCGAGGAAGAAGTCGGTCGAGTTATGTGATTGTCGGTTGAGCCACCGTATTGCTGTTGTGCAGGATTGAGGTGTGGCGCATGAAACGACAGAGTGGAGAGTTGGCCGCATGAATTGCTGGGTGGATGTGCACAGGAAGAGAGTCGACAGGCAGCGAAGAAGGTGAATCGGGAGAACTGGTGGTCGAACCGACGCGTGGAAAATTGCTAGGAAGACAATGCTGACAACGAAAAGGTGTGGTTCGACGGCTGGGTGCGTGAATAGCCGCCAATAGTGTAAGGCAATTGACTATCGATAGAGAACAATCGTCGATTAGACGTGGTGACAAGCAGTGGCCGGATTGAAAGGGCTGGTCGAGCGATTGAGTGTGTGTTGCGGCGGCTGGAGTAGGACCGCGCGGGTAGCATTGGGAAAACTGCAGAACGCATGGGCGTTGGAGTCGCCAGAGAAGTGGTTGACAATGAAAAGTCGTGGCTGTTGGATGCGCTGAGAGTTGGAAGAGTTAGTCGATCGAGTTTGTTGATCATGCAGGCAGCGAAAACGTGGAGTGGCATGAGGCTGGGCACGCGAGCTATTGGGCTTGGTGGACGACAGAGTTGTTGCGGGGGATAGATCCGCAACCAGGACGTGGCAAGGAGAGTCGCTGGCAGAAGGGCTATGCGTGGAAAGCACGACCGATAGTAAAGGCAGTCGCCACGACAGTTGAAGGCACCGCCGACTAGATCACAGCAGAAGACGACGAAGGAGAGGGGCATACGTGGGATGCTGCAGCCGCCAGATGGGAGCTGTCGACAACTGCAGAATGACCACCAATCGCTAGATGGACCGTGGAGCGGGCTAGTCTGTAGACAGTGTCGGCCAAGGAAGGCCACATGGGCTAGCAGAACAGCCCAGCAGGGGCACAAAAGCTTCGGGCAGGCCCAACAAGGCATTCGAGCAACCCACAGAGGTCCGGGCAGCACCCGGGCAGATGCCAGTCAGTGTCCTCAGGCCAAGAGGGGCAAGGGGACAAAGGGAAAGAAGCAACAAGAGGCTGCTCAGGCAGAGGAGGAAGACCATGATGAGGATGAGGAGGACCAACAATTGGCTGCTATAACACGTCAGTTCTCCAAGATGTTTAGGCAGGAGTACCCTTTCTTCCTTAAGTTAGAGGGAAGACCTAGAGCAGGGTGGTACAGAGACAATGGTGCCACCTGTCACATGAATGGAGAGGAGGATGTGTTCCAGGAGTTCTCAACCCAGGCTAGGGGCTTCGTGAGGTGTGGGATTCACACTAGCATGGCGACAGTTAGGGGAGAAGGAACAATGACGCTCCAGATAGAGTCAGGTAGGACTCTAAGGGTGACCAGGGTACTCTTTGTACCAGGGATGAGAGTCAGTGTACTCTCAGCTGCAGCCTTGGAGGATCAGGGCTATGGAGTTGAGTTTTATGGTCGTGGAGTCCATATTTTCACTACATGGGGAGAAGCTCCAGGGGTACCTATTATGATCGGCCACAGTGAGGGTCAAAAGTACAGGATATGGGGGCATCCCATCTACATCTTCAGGAGGAGCAAAGGATCAATTGGATCATTCTTGAGAGAGCAGGAGGCTCTCCTTAGCAGACCCACATGGTGGGAGTGGTCCTAGCTGGATGAGTGGGGATACTCAGATGGCTTCAGTGCAGCAAAGAGAGGTAGCTACAGTACAGAGGAGGCCGAGTATACAGATCCAGAGGGAGCATGTCTCTCAGATTCAGAGGGAGAGCCCGATAGAGATGTAGATCATGGAGGAGGCAACTCCAGTTCCAGTACCTCCCTCTCTAAGAGGGAGTGTTAGAAAGTGTAGCTCGGACAGGTACTTTCACATTAGGGGTGTCTAGCAATGTGAAAGGGTCCATCATATGTCTAGACTATTTAGTAGTGGTGGGAGATGACTTAAGTCAATGTGATATTAAGTCACAGCCATTGATTGTGACTTAAGTTATCTCAATGATTGATTAAGTCCCCACCGTTAGATCTAGATCTTGAGGAGAAGATCTAAGGGCCAAGATTAAATGAGAGAAAGGCTAGGGTTTATAAAAGACCAAGAGAGCCTCAATTCTCATCATCACAAGTGATTCTCACCATCTGAGCTAGAGACAGGGAGATCTAAGTGTGATCTAGAAGCAAGCTAAGTGTTGCTTGCTAGAGAAGGTTGAGTTAGGGCCCTAGAAGATAATGATGGTACACAAAGAGTGAGTGAGCACTCAGGTGTGTCGGGGCAGGGGTCGAGGAAAGGGTGGAGGGGGAAGCTAGGGAGATAGCAACAAGATGGGCTAGGCTATCAGCTGCAATTGTATTTCCTCAGAAGGGCCATTATCCCAGGACGGGAGCCCTGATTTTATAGCAATAAAATCATCACAGAACTGGTTTTTCCGCGAGTGTTTTTCTAGAGCTTTTTACCCGAATCTAGTGTGCAAATGTGTGAATGGTTTTCGTTGTTTTAATGCTTCCGCTTATCTTTTGTTGAGTAACCTAGTTGTGATATCATTAAGTAAAATCATTTTTTCTTGGAATAAATACCCTGGTGCTAGGTTACAGGAAAGTTCAACAAGCGCTTG
>ML778358.1:136479-155933 GCA_009831015.1 Picea engelmannii
ATCCATGGTTCTCCACAAACAATTGACTATAGATGCTTCCCACATTTTACTTAGCTCACTGACATTTGATGATTATGGTGCTTGACATACATCAGGTACATTATTTCATTGCTTCATATTGGGTGTTAATGTCTTATGTACTTGTCATGAAAGTGGTGATTCTTGGTTGAATTAGATAATGGATCATGATGCTCTAAATTTGTGCCTTTTTCCTTGTTTCACCTTGGTGATCATCATCATCTTCTAGATAAGTGTTGTCACTCTTGGGTGAGTCATACTATTGGGGGGCTTTGTGAGGTGTACAGTGTCCATATCCCAATCCATACTTAACACTCTCCATCCTTCCCGATTTCTGTTGTCTCGCCCATGGGTTGGTTGTCAGATGTCACAAAAAAGGTTCGTGCTTCATAGTCCCATGGGAAGAGCCTCACGTTAAAAGAGCTATAAGCTCGAGGTAAAGAGAAAATATAAAAAAGAGAAAAGAAAAGTAAAAAAACCAAAGGAAATAAAGCATGTGCAATGCCACCTCGCTACAAGGCCATTACCCCAAGTCCTATGCAACAAAATGCATATCTAAAAAAAGACTAAATGAAATAAAATGAAAGTCAAAAGCCAAAAAAGACAAGATAAAGAAAAAAGGCAAATAAGGAGTAGTAAGACAGTGTCGAGGAAAGGGCAACTCAATGCATAAATGCTCCCTCTTATTTCAAAGGCACTCATGTGGATGAATATTTTAAACAACCTCACATGGATGTGCAATGCAACTCATGAAGTTATTTTCCAAACCATATAATCTATCACTACACATGCTCCTTGATTGGTTTTCTTGGGAACTACTTCTCTTCTTGGGTGTCGACACATGTAATAGGGGTTAATGATGCCCCCATCATACCTAAACTTGGCAAATTGTATGAACTCTATGAGTTATTGTGAAGTTAGAAGATGATACTTAATGTTTCTCTACCTAATAGAATTTGCATTTTGACATGACTCACTTTTTATGTTGCATTGGGATTTTATCACATTTTTTGAGGGCGACTAGCTTCACGACTAGTTATCTTTTGATAGAATGTCCAAAATTTCACCAAATCAACGTTATTAGATGTAGAATGGCCATAAGATTTTCGAAATATGGTCATAATAGAAATTTGGGCAAACATTGACACAATTATGGTGCTTTTAAAATCTGCCATGAGAAGATTATCATCAAATTTTTGACCACTTGTGGGACACCTTTGGAGGAGGTCGTTGAATATTTTGAGGAGGTCGTTCCACCTTTTAGGAGGTCATCTCAACCTTTTGAGGGGAACATTGCATCTTGGAGCCCCTACATGCCACACATGGGACTTATTTCATGCTTTTGAAAGGACGACTTGGCATTTGAGGAGACTTCACTTGATTTAGGGAGCATCTTTGGGGTATTTTAACTCATCCACTCTTGTATCATGGATTTTGTTGTATAGGTGACATAACCACCACATAGTTTATCTATTCTTGACCATATCTCTAGGGTTTGAAAAGAGATAATGGTATTTATATTTTCTTAGGCTAAAAGCTAGGAGAATATTATTTTTATATTGAGAGGGTTGCTAGATCTCTTCATATAAAAAGAGAAACACCTCTCATTTGTAACTCATTGCTAGAACTTGTGGAGAACACTACTTGTCTACTATCATGACTATCTTTTTGCTATGGATGGATAAGTCGAGCAACTTCTTGAGGATGATGTCTTGTGGATGCTTTACAAAATTTCATAGATGTTCTTGGCTAGGGTTTTGTGGATGAATTGATTTCTTGAGTAAGTGGTCTCTCTAAATCTTTATGGATTTTGTTTATGAATGATTGTAAATGTAGTTGTGCTTCTCTAGTGGTGGTGGTGCACTCTCTTTTAACTTTCTTGAACAAGTCCCTTCTTCAAAGCTCTTGGAAGATTGCTAGTTGAGTATATTCCCCTTGAACTATCTTGAAGCTTGTAAGGCACTAGGTGGATTTTTCGTGTTGGTAGTGGAAAACGCTAACTATCACTCTAGTTTCACTTACACTTTATCAAGAGAGTCCTAATTGACCCCATATGCTAAAAAAAATTAGTAAGCACTAGTCTTTTCTCATCTAGTCAATCTTAAAATTCAAAATTTAATCTTTGTTTTAGGGTAAATCTAAGGTTAGTTTAGCTTACATTTAATTTTCAACCATAAAAACTCTAGATGTTTAAGGTTTTTTGCATATTTTTGACCTAAAATCCTAGGGTTTTCTTGCATGTGTTTGACCTAAAATCATCTCTCTTGGAAAATCGGCCTAGTTGATT
This sequence comes from Picea engelmannii, assembly GCA_009831015.1. Classification (NCBI taxonomy): domain Eukaryota; kingdom Viridiplantae; phylum Streptophyta; class Pinopsida; order Pinales; family Pinaceae; genus Picea; species Picea engelmannii. The sequence continues at coordinate 138,785 of ML778358.1, forward strand.
TGTATTACAACGATTTTAGGGCTGAACGTCTTGGTTTTATTGGCTGTTATATGCTCTTGAATTTTCAGAATTAATAAGTTACTGAAACCCTAGTTTTATTACTTATTTTAACCCTAAATTTTACTTGTTTATAACTTGCTTAAGGGGTTGAAGTATATTTCTGTTGTGACTTGTTTATTGTTGTAATTTCTTATCATTTATGCAAGTTTTACAACCATTAGTAATTTTCAGATTTGCATTGTTTGGAGATAATTTTGCATTAGATAGTAACTTGATAAACCCTCTAAAGAAAACCTAAAGTGAACAAAACTCAAATTTGGAATTTACTTTGAGTAACGACCTAATCCATAACATGTCTATTATATTTGATTGGTGGTAAATTAGGTAGTTACATAGGTGACCTTAGACTTGAACCTGTCTTTCCTTAGGAACCCTAAGTGCTACTAGGGAAGCCTCCCTTGTGTTGGACTTGGATTTCACTAAAACGAGGGAAGTAGTTTTCTAGGTGACAATGGAAACACTTCCATGTTCCACTCATCTTTGTACCTTGCAAGGGATTTGCACTAAGGTGCAAGATTGTGTGATAACAATACCTACCTAGGAGGAGTGTGGGGCACTTGGAGGAGGGCACTTAACCCTTGGAGCTTGGGATCATGTGATATATATCTTGGAGGTTGGACACTTGACTCAAGGACACTTGGGTTGAAGAACATACTTCATGGAGGTTAGTGATGGACCTGAACACATATTTTGAGGAGGAACATTGAAGCTTTGTCACCTTGGCATATAGGAGAGTAGCATTGGGCACATGAGATAGACAAGATAAGATAATTTTATTAATGTCCAACAAATGACCAAAAAAGTAGGTCAATGTGACTGGGAAATACAAGTATGAGTACAATGTGGGAGTGCACGCGCAACTCCTATATAATGCCGAAAATAACATAAAGAAACATGTGGCACATAGTTAGAGGAGGAGCACCTTGCATGAGGACACTTGGATAACAGACCACTGTAGAAGAGGGGGTGTTAGATTAAAGTAGCACCTGCGTTTAATAAGCCAAAGGGCATTCTTAGGTACTCAAAAGTACCCCATGGTGTGGTGAAGGTTGTTTTATTTGATCCTCCTTCCTCACCAACAGTTGATTGTATCCAGAGAAACCATCCAACATGGACATTATTTTGGAACCAGTAACTCTTTGCAATAGAGTTTCCATGTTGGGTAGGGGGTAGTTATCCTTAATGCATGCTAGATTCAGATTTCTAAAATCAATGCATAGCCTTATTCCCCCGTTTTTCTTTCTAACTACCAGTAACTTAGAACACTATGAAGAATGCCTTGTTGGAGCAATGATGCCAGCATCCAACATCTTCTTGAGTTCTGCTTGAACCAAAGGTGCCAACTTGGGATTTATTTGCCTAAGTTTTTTCCGGAAAGGTTTTGTGTCTTCTTTGAGTGGGATAGTATGTTGAAACACATCATCTTTATAAGCTTTGAGTTCATCATATGTGAATGCAAATACATCCATATACTCATGGACAAGAATTATTGATTCTTTTCTTTCTTTTTCTGAAGTACCCTTTCCGATTTTTATGAGCCTTGGGACTTCTTCTGTTCCAATGTTTATTTCAATATAACTGCTAGGCTTTATTACTTCCTTTTTCTTTTTATGCATGTCATGCCTGTCAAAGATCTTTTCTAAGGAAGTTATTCCTCTAGTGACTGAATTTTTTATGGGGTTATATTCCTCAACATAATCTTTTCCTTCTTCTTTGTAACTGACATTAAAACCGGAGAATACCTGAACATTATGGATGAATCTTAAGATTTGTTCATCATCTTTGAAAACTTGCCAGTGATCAATATTGTCTGGAACTGAAGGCCTAGAGATTATTTCCATCTTTCCTTTTCCTTTTATTAGATCTTCTGAAGGTTGGAGGGTTGAAGTTGCTACTACCAAACTGTCAACTAAACTGTCTTGATCCCTAGGGATTGAAATGAGATCAATAGCATCAAATAGTTCTATAGTATCCCAGATGGCATTTCTGTATCTTTTCAACCTTTCACTTTTGCATGCATACTTATTTTTTATTTGGAGAATGACCAAATCTGAATCACCCTTGATGTTTAATATTTTAATCCCCATGTCTTTTGCAATTTCCAAACCAAGTAGAAGTGCCTCATACTCAACCACATTATTTGTTGCATCAAATTCTAATCTAAATGCAAAATTGTAAGACTTTCCTGTTGGTGAAACTAGAACAATTCCAGCCCCTTTTCCTGATCTTGAATGTGCGCCATCAAAGTTCATCTTCCAAGCTTTATTACTTTTCTTTTCATCCTTAATTTTTTCTTCAGCTGATGCTAGGAAGTTTGAACATATTGAGAAATTACCCATGTCAGAGATTTGGCATGAGAACTCATTGAATGGCTCTTTAGGATCCTCAATGTGATACTTTCTTTATGTTTCTCTAAAGAGCCTGAAATTCTCAGTTGATGGAGGAGGGTATGGGGTAGTTGCAAAAGTCAGATCCATATTTAGGCAACCTCCCATGTGAGCTCCCCATTTTCTAGAGAGAAGCATACCCCAAGCATCTAACACATCGATTACAAGCACATCCATTTTGAAAGCAAAATCTGGGCGGAAAGCTAGCTTGACTGGCAAATGTATGATAATCCCATGGGTTTCAATTTCCATGGAATCCATGGCGCACACATTGTGATAAGGTCTTGTAACTTTAAGACCTAATCTTTGCATAATTCCCTTAGTAATAATGTTGGATGAAGCTCCAGAATCATACATACAATTATGCAACCATTGATCATTTATTTCTAAGGACACAAAGAAGGGAGGATTCTCTTCCTTGTTTCTATCTTTGCTAGTCAAAACAACTGGAGGATCTTCATGATGTTCCTTTTCTTTTTCTTGATTTTTCACAACCACTTTATCATTTGGAACATTTATTTCTTTGAGGAGTTTTTCCTTTTGTGAAGGAATTTTCAAAAGATCTGACAGTGGAACCAAAAACCTTTGCATTTGAAATCCAATTACCTAAATCAACAATTAGATCAATGATTGGACGAGGATTAGTTACCTTGGGAAAGTTTGCTTGAGACTTGTTTGCACCATCCTTCCCTTTTTTTTGGTAGACTATTCCTTTATGTCTGGTCATTTCCAAAATCTGCTCATTTGTGGGCTTGTGTCCATACAGCTTTGTAACATTATCATACTCTTCAACCACCTCATTGGCATGCTCACTTCTTTCTTGCATTTGAACCCAATAATCCATTGATAAGGGGTGAGCTTCACCAAAGTTGTTTATGTGATTAGAGCTTCTTGATTGTCCCACAAAATTGTGATTAGAGTTTCTTCATTTATTTGACAAAAGACTGGGTAGGTAGACTCTTCATGAATGTCTTCACATGCTCTACAAAAGGGTAGTATTTCTTCATTAACCACATTATTGGATTCCAACTGATTAGGTGGCCTTTGTTCTTGAAGAGGACCTTTCTTTTGCCATCTTTCATTGTTAGGCCTAGGTTGGAATCTGTTATTTTGGGACTGGGACCTCTCCATAGCTATCAATCTATTCTGCAAAGCACTAAGTTGAGTAGCATGAGTTGCCTCCATTCTTTTAACCATCTCTGTTATGGCCTTTAAAGGGTCATAAGATGGATCTTTATTATCTGGAATTGCTCCCTTTTCTTTAGAATTTGACTGTTTGGAAGAACTACCTCTTGTGAACCCTGGAAGATTTGACTTTCCTGACGCTTGCATGTTCTTATCAATTTTGTTAGCTGTTTCTTGAGCTATTTTGAGGTTGGTGGGTTCCTTATCTCTTAGTTGATACCTCACTTCGCCACCAAATGCCTTAATGTAGTAGATCAATATAGCATTATCTGGAGGCTTGATGTCTGTATGCAAGCTTGAAACTAATTCATTGAATTTCTTTTTAAATTCATCCATAGTTTCATTCTCATTCTTCCTTATTGTGTTGAGGGCTGCCAACAGGTGACGATGATCCCTTTTCTCCCCCCATTTCTCAGTGAAGGCATCTAGGAGATCTTTTAAAGTTTTGAATTTGTTGTTTGACATGTCTTCGTACTAGTCTGAAGCATCATCTTCTAAGGATAGACCAAAAAGCTTCATTTTTACAACTTCGTGGTCATGTGCAACACACTATTTATTAATACACTTCATGAAAGATTTAATATGTGCTTTAGCACTTATTGCATTGTTTCCTTGAAAACTTGGTAATTTTTCGATTGCTTTTTCAGGAAGAGCATGAGGATAATTATTAATTGCTGAGAAATCACAAGGATAATAAATTGCCATTTCTAAATTAACACTACTACTAACAAAGAGCAAGTGAATATCATAAATGGACTTGAATCCTAAATGACTAAGGATTCTACGAGAACAGGCTTTGGCTAACCTCCTTCTATAAACCTGTTCAGGTTCAGGAATAAAGTCAACTAGGCCTTCTGAATTCCTTCTTGTTGAATACTTAGTCAAATTGGAATTTAGTGGAGTCGCCAGATGATTGAGTCTAATTATGATAAACAACAATCATAAAAAACTAAGTAAAACAAACAAAAAGGAAAACAAGGTCGAATTCTGGGAATAAAAGGATTTATCCCCGACAACGGCGCCAAAAATGTTGCTGCCTTTATACACACTTGGGAAACGTGGAAGAAATCTTCAATCCACTCGGTGTGTCCTTGGGGGCAAGTTAGAGTTAAGGTGCTGTCACGTAATCCTCAACTCCTCCGTCCAGGCCAACTCCTAGCGAAGCCAAGGGGGGTAGTCCCTAATAAAATAATCTAAGGCTTAAACTGAAATCCAAGCAAATAGCATTCTAGGAGTTTATTACATTAACCTATATATAAAGAAAATTTATTCTAAAGCATACATAGATCAATTAATCACCACAAGATACATAAAAGATACTTGCATAAAAAGGATACTTGAGATAATAATACATGCAAGTAAATTAATTAATGCTTCAAAGTAAATGACTGAAAGTAAAGTGCTTGAAGCAAATGGCTTTGTAAATGTAGAATTGAGACCAGTGCCTTAAAAGTATCGTGGGCAATGTAGATATAATATTTTATTAGATTTATTGATAGTAGGTTAATGAGATGAATTTTATTGCAAGAAAATAAAGTGCTTGAACTAATCTAGATTTGGCCCGTCATAAAACATCCCTAAAGTGGAGGTTGAGCTTGCCGAATACCCAACAGGGAGGTCCCTCTAATTTTGCACACAAGCCTAATAGAATGGGGGAGATCCGACATGGAGAACTTGGATCTCAAAGTTCCTGCTAGATATCTTACACAAACTCTCTTACGTTTCCACTAAAACAAAGTTTCTTAAGGATTTCCCTATTAATCTATCACCACTGACCAGCCCAGCGTGTGTGAAACTTACTCCCAGAAGATCGAGACAAGCTCACAACTAGAAGGGTCAGGAACAACACTGGGTGCTGAGGGGAGTTGTTTATTTTAAACAAGAAATAAAATAGTTGAAAGTAAATTTTTTCTAATTACTAGTCTTCACTGACCAGCCTCTTTCGAGGAGCCGAGGAGACGGTTTATTGCCAACTTTGAAATTGCATGAAATAAAATCTAATCTAGCAATTAGTGTTCTACTTTGAAAAAAGGGAAAACTAATCTAACAATTAAAGTATTACTTTTCCAACTTGAAATCTAATCTATGTGTTTGTTGTTGTAAACTTTAAAGCAAAGAAAGAAGGAAGATGAGAAACTTGCTCCAAGACCACAACACCAACCCCCTAGGGGGGGAACACAAAGTGAGGCCTCCCTTGGCTCACTTATTTTATTAACTCGGTTACAATGGTCTCTTGAAGAGACTTTTGATCTCCTTAAAATATAGATAAAGATCCTTATAAGTGGATTGAAAATTAAAAATTACACTTTTACAATGTTTTTCAAAGATATAAGGCAACTTTGGGGGTCTTGGAAACTTTAAATCTTCACTTTTTGGACAACATATCTTCTTGTTTTTGCACATACCTGCTGATCCAGAATCGGATCCAGGAGCCTGACAAGGCTCAAAAAGGCTCAAAAATGAAAGTGCTTGGAATCCAACGAAACCAACGCCATTGCATTCGTCTCGTCTTCCTGATTCCGACCATATATTTACTTCGTCAAACGGGCTCCGTATGCGAAAGATATCGCATTCTGTCTGAAAACCCAAACAGGGAAAAACAAAGTGGATGACTGTACAGTCCGTACAGTGCCACGTGGCAGGCTGACTGTACAGGCCGTACGGCCGTACAACTGACGTGGCAACTTCTGGTGACGACACGTGGTAGGTGATGGAGCATACGACAGGTACAGTTGGACCAGTCAGAGGGTGACACGTGTCCCCACTGTAAGGGTGACACGTGGCATAGGCTGACGTGGCATGGATGATGTCAGCAGGCTGACTGGGCAGGTACGGTGACAGGTGGCAGGGTACGTGGCAGATACATGGACCATCCGACGCTCGACAAGTGGCAGTGTCTGATTGGTTGGAGAGGTGCCACGTGGTCCAGTCATGGGTTGCCACGTGGCACCCTGTGGTTGGCTTTCGGGTTGTGTAAAATTATGGGGTCTCCACCGGGGTCAAACCCCCGACCTCTTCCAAGCTATGGACTGGCAAGATCGGGCTAACCACCCGCTCCACTGGTGTGACTTAATAGTCATGTGGCAAACAATATATTTAAGTTTGTTGCAAAGAATAGTTGGAGGCGGAAAGGGCTGGGGCTTAGCCCCAGCCCATGGTTTCGACCGTGGTCACCCATACACCCCAGGGCGCGGCACCAGATTGCGCGGGAGTTGGGAGATAGGGACCAGCCCATGGATCTTGGCGGATCCCATGTGACTCGGACCTAATCCGAACAGGGCGTGCGGGGGTTATGGTTGATAGCCCGTGGACCTATGTCGATGCCTCAGGACTAGGAGCTGGCGAGTATGGGAAGGGCCAACGCTCGGCCACATGGCCCCATGTGACCCTGCCAAGGGGGCGCGCGCACAGTCTAAGGGGCTAGGTCCTATTTTTATACAAAAAGTGGGTTTTTGTATATTGTTTTTGATTTTTATTTGATTTCTATGCCTGTTAATGATGGATTTTATCCATTTTTGGGAGATATTGGGAATTTTTGGAGGCCAAATTTTGGGAGGAAGTTGGGGATGGATAACCAACTTCAGATCTATAAAAACCAGGCTGTTTGAGGCCATGAAGGGACAGTCAGAGCAGAGTTATGCTGAAGGGAAGCCAAGCCAAAGCCATTTTTATGCAGGGAAGCTATTGAAGAGCAGACGCTTGCGGGCCATTTCTGGGAGCCCCGGACATCCGTTTTGCGTGCCGTTTTCTTTGTTGGGTTCTAGAGATCTGGAAGAACATGACCAGATCAGTCTTGTAGCCAATTGGCACTGCTGCGATGTACTTTTGAGCTTTTGAACAGAAATAAAGAAGCCTCCCCCACAGAGACAAAGGCCCGGAGACGTAGGCAACATTGTGCCGAACTCCGTTATCAATTCTCTTGTTATGGTTTGATGTTTATTACTTCATTTTAGATCTGCATATGTGTATATGGCTGTCATAATTCCTCTTATTTCCTCATTCTTTCATTAAGCTTCTCATTTGGATAATTAACGCATGCAATTAAAAAACTCAACCACAATCATTAAAAGATCCTACAGATCACCTGCACAAAACAACAAACAAACAAAGATATAATATGCTCCAAAACACTTTAAAGATGTATTGGGATGTTAGTAATAAAGCCCCAAAATTTTCCTGAGTAAATTTATTGAAAAATTGCAAAATACAAGCACTAAATTGCCAAATAATTGAATTAAGCATTTAGAGAAAGCAACTATCTTTTCCTTAAGAATTTTCCTTTTAAAATGAAATTAAGATAGCCACTAGCAAGCTAGATTTATAAATAAAACTCTATGCTCTAATCTACTTGCTCTTATCATGCAAAAGGAAAGACAACTTTAAGATTTGTTTTGAAATTAGAAAGCTTTACTTTGCATGAATTGAAAGTAACCCAAATTAATAATTCAAAAGTGGAGAAGGAGAAGAAGAAAAGTGCTTTGAAACCCTTGGAAAAATGGGCAAATGGAGTCCCTCTTGATAGATCCACAAGAGGGGCTATGTCTCCTTGAAATCTTGAAGGGTGAGGTAAGTGCAACCGATGCCTATCCTCCTCTTCAAGTGTGATGATCTGCAAAAATACTTAGAGATTCCTTGCCAACAATTTGTTAAACATATGATGCTACTTACAAAGAGACTTTGAAATAAGCATGAGCATTAACCTAAATGAACATGCATACTAAAGCTATCACTTGTAAACAAACATTAAGATCAATAAACAAGCATGTTTATAATCTTACCCAATTAGGAGATAGCTCCTCTTAGAAGGCATACAATAACTAGTAAAGACAAAAAATACACATAAGAAAATTATACCTCACAATTGAGCATTGGACATAGAAGCTCCACACATTAAAGTAGACACCAATGTAGCCTCCAAAGCCCTTTTATTCCAATCAAATGAATGATACAATAACACAAATCCCAAGCTCCAACAGTCCAACTAGCTTGCAATGAGAGGATGCCTTTGTTTAAATAAGGGGAGGGGGGCACTTCTCAAGGAAGGAGGGCGCACCACTTGGAAGGGAAACCAATGCCAAATGTGGGAGATGGAGGTGCCACCTCTCTCCACACTCCTCTTAGCTTGACACATGGGAAACAAGTAGGTAAAGAGGGGTGCCACTTTTCAAGAGGTAGGCAGCTGAAATATCCCTGATCCCGCTGATCAAGATATTTGCTACTGATCTAATGCTCTGTCTCGCAGATCTGATACACTGGGGGTTCTGGATGCGTTTCAATTGTGTGTTTGAGATATTTATGCTTATTGCATGTGCATGTTGTGTATTTATGGTTTAAACAATATATAAAGGATGCATGCGGAAGTAAAGAACATCAACTACCCAATAACATGTATTATGCGACTCAAGCACGGAAATACAATAACATACTGTAAATATAGAGTATAATCGTCAGCTAGATCTCATGGATCGTCACTGGAATACAAGCAAATAACATAAAAATACCCGTGATCAGAAGACGAAGGCAGATCTGATGCATGCACGGATAGATCGACAAAAATATGCGATTCCGGAGAAGTACAGTAACCGATAACAGCTGGAAAACTCGTCCGGAAGGATAGACAGTCGGAATGAGCTGGAAATTGCTCCGATAGAAGCGCCCTGGCCTCTAGACTGAAATGGATGAGTGCCGGATGTCAGATATGGTCTCTGAGGCACTGGATCTAGACCCCTGGGGGGTTTGCGCACCTCCTGGGACACTAGATGCGCCCCAAATGATTCCACCAACGGAATCTGCTGCTATAGAACTCAAAACGATCGTCTCGCCAAATGCGGAACTGGGTCGGAAGGGTTTTCCTAGATCTGCCCTGATGCTCCGTCTGCAACCTCAAATGTCCTGCCGGAAGAGCTGCACCCTAAATGGATGGATGATGCGCCCTGCAAGATTCCACCGTCAGAATCTGATGGAAACTGGCTCAATCTGAGCGCCTTGGCTGGATCTCAACTGGGTCGAAAGGAAACTGCAATCTGAGCTCGGACCTTGTGCAGCTCCACAAACCCTCAATTTGACTTGCGCCCTCACTGGCTGAGCTGCGCACACTGCAACTGGATACTCTGAATAGCACGGTGAAATACTTGGATGGTATCTCCGATGGGCCAGGGTGTGTCTCTCAACACCGAAACCGATCAATGGTGGTGGTTTCCTCCAGAAATCCACAAAACAGTCAAGGTCGATTCTCTTCCTCCTCTGGGAACTCTCAACATCAAATCATAACAATGCATAATTAATTAGGTTGCTTTAACCTTCCTTTATAGCTTCTTGAAACCCTAATTCTTTGTTGACCTTTTCCCTCCAAGTGACTTTTACTTTATTTTATTATTCCTTGATTAAATCACTTAATTAATTAATTAACAATTTTGCGTCTAAAAAGTGATTTATCCATCCTGATGGCTTCTCCGGCCACTGAAAGTCACTTCTCATCATCTTATCTTGTAATGCTCTTCCTCTCGATTCCGATGAGCTATTACACTAAGAGGTTTCTCCAAGTAATATGCCCATTATGACCTTCTTAGTGAATTTAATTAATATATAACCCATAATAACTCAAAATTACGAAAATTGTCGGAATGTAACGGAACCAAAGCCCAGCTGTGCAGAATGGATCCGGATGATGAACGATACAAGTCAGGCCCAAATAAACCCCTCAATATCTCCCAAACTCTCTGTCACCCCTATCTGGCTACTCGGGTAGGCATAACACTCTGAAATGTTGTAATGTTATAATGTCCCAAAATGAGGACATTACAGCAGCCCCCTCTTGGAGTGCGCCACCTCTCCCAAAGGGGGACGCACCCTCTCTTATGATCCCACCAAACATAAATTGCTATCCCTTGACTTGAGTCTTGAACCAATAGGAACATTTCTCTAGCTGCCACATAGCCTTTTAGGCTTTATTTGATCTCAAACATGTCAAAACATGTTTTCGACATGTTTCCCAGGAAATAGCATTTGCTGATTTTTTATGTCTTTTTTGGGTTTTGTGAGGAAAATTAACTTTTTAGTGATTAAAATCACTAATTTCACTCACCAAAGTGGGTACATAGGTAATGTGGGTGCTCTAGGTCCAGAAATGAGCACCCCCAAAGCATACGAAGTCCTCTAGTACCACTTTTTATTACAACTTTAATTTACAATTAAAATATTCCGTTTTACGGGAATTTTTTAATTAACTGAAAAAATAAAAAAATCTTAAGGGGGACTTAACACATTTCCATAAAACTTTAGGAAGATTTTTAGTATGGTAATATACATTAGACACTAGGCTTAGATTCATGCTAAGGCCTAACCATGATTATATACTCCAACTTTGGAGAAATTGAGTGAAAAAACTCGGAAATTATAAATTGCCTCGACAACAAGATATAATTAACAAGTAAAAAAACACTCCAGAGTAACAACTCATGCTTAAGTCTAAGGTGGCTAAGACCTTTTACAAAGTTCATCATGCGACATCTCTTATTACAATTTCCCCGGAGGGTATGGAAAATGTGAAAAAGGTTGGTCTCATTGACCGACTGAACTTTTGAACTCTGAATTTTGAATAAGGAGTTGTTCAATCTTTGGCGGCTTGTTGGAAGTCCATCCTAGTGCAACTTGGTGGATAACAGAGCCTAAGGAGGATCATGCTTGGAAGGCATTTCACTTTGGGGGTTGGATAAATTGTAGTTTGATACATGTACATGCTTGTATTATAGAGTGCTACATGTGGGGTTGCCTTGTTGGTTACTTGTATGGACACATATCCTTATTTTATGTTAGTCTCCCTCACCTTCTTGTATATATAAGGGAGGAGAGAGCTGTTGTATTCATATCATCATTTTACTCTTCTTTGTACTTGTCTTGGAGACGTTAGGGTTCATTACGTGTAATATCCCTAGCTGTGCTAGGCTAGGATATTAGTGATTTCATCAAACAATTTGCATTACAAGTATTCTTTATGGCCTAATTTGGTTGACAACAGATTGCATGATTCTATCAATAAATATTTTGTCAAACATATTGCATACAATTCAAATACTCATAATATGGAGAAAACACATGGGTATTTTATTATAAATGGAACCCAAAGTACAATATCTAATGGTTGCTATGGCAGCTGCACTACAACAATGAAAAACACACAATAACAAGCCAAAACCTAGATGATGTCACGGTCACCACCAGAAAAACCCTCGAATTTTCACCTCCAAACTGATATCAATCCACAAATTAAGCTCAGTTGAAGATTTTGGATGGATCATCCTCCTTGTCTAGCTAGGGTGGATATTGCACCACTGAAACTAAACTACAATGGAAGGGTTTTTCCAAAACCCTAACGAAAACCTTGGCTCCAGGAGCACTCCAAAAAGATCAATCCAAAACATAATGTCAAAGTGAAGCACTTCCCCTCCTTTTATTCTTCTTCTATGCCTTCTAGAACTTTCCCCTTTTTGACTAAATCAAACATGACCTTTATTCCCCTTTTATTTTTCACTTTAAGATCAAAAGTCAATTTTAATAATGTTTAAGTAACTTATTAATCTAAAGTTACTTTATTTCCTTTTTACTTAATAACATCTCCTAACTAAGTGACATTAAATAACCCTTGACTTCCTTTTTCTTTACTGACAAGCCTTGGAATTCATTTCTGACTGTTGAACAAGGGGAACCCAAAAATGGGTACATGACAAATCCTCCCTTCCTAAAGATTGCTTGTCCTCAAGCAATGCCATCACACCCATAGGGACAACAAACTGAACCAAACTGAAACTAATAATGATCCCTGGGTCCCAAACCAATATGAAAGATGCGGGGCGCTTATCGCCCACAATACTTCCTTGCAATCAACTAACACAAGAGGCCTCCTGAAAGTAATAACTGGCTCTGCCATCTGTACCAACTACCAAACTATCTACCCATAAAATCCCAGGGTCCCATGCTATCACCAGAAAGGACCTATTATGTTGGGCTACTCTGATCATAAATATCTGATCCTCCGGCCTAGATTGCATCCTCCGCTCCTGTAACTGCAAGTTGTAGTGCCTCAAAGGATCGTCCCCACTGTCGGGGATCATATCTTGCCAATGTATCTTAGTGAAGTCTACCAAACCAACTCTAAAATCAGACATCCAAGCATTGTTCGGAAAATATCCCAACGCATCATCCGTAAAGTCCCTCCATATGAACCTCTCTCGGACCGACCTATAAGTGGTAAGGTCACTAGGATCCAAAACTAACTTGTATGATGTGAAACACCCTCTACTCATAGCCTTGATCTGCCAGGTGCTAACAACAAAATCCACTTGACTGCCTCTGATAAGCTAACCAATCAGAAACTGTACAAACTCGGTCAACTCATTAGAAGACCACTCCTCCAAACAACCAAACCTAAACATCCCAAGAGTAAACTCCAAAAAGCGAAAACTGACCATCTCATCTATATCGGCTGTCAAGTTGTCAAACACTACAGTCCCTGTGTCCCAAGCTAATCTCTGAGAGGAACCATCATACCGACGTTGCACCCCTCTGATCATAGCCGTCTGACCACCATGCTCAAACTGCGCTCTCCTCTCCTGGACCCCCAAGCTGAAATCCTTGAAAGGACTGCACTCACTATCCTGGGTCATGTCTCTCCAAGGCATCTCAGTGACGTCGATTCCTACCAATCCACAAATAAACTTGATCCTGGGTATTGTGAGGGAAAATCTACCTCGTCATATAGAACAAGGCTTGATAACTCCTCTCACCACATCTCCAAAATGACGCAGACCAATCACTGTCGCAACCTTGTCGATCACCCTCATCATTTGAAACAATCTATCAATCCGATGAATTCCAGGATCCCACAACTAAATTGGAAGTCCATCACTCCCAATGCTTGCTGAAATCTCTGTGAACCGATCCAACTGAGTCTGGATCTCCTCCTGTGCACTTTGCACACAGATCACATGGTTCAAATGAAAGACCTCTGACATGGTCACGAATTGCGATGCCACCTGTGTCATCCAACTGATTCAGGTGAAACTCCCATGTCCTGCTGTATATAATGAGAGCATCAAATAACAACAATAGATGCCTTTGCCATTCCCTGCAAAACTGTAAAGTGACTAGTGCATTGGTCAACCCCAAGGGTATGAACAAGAGATCATAATGAAGTCTGGAAGTAGACTTGTGACTATCCTGCGCCTTGGCCCTCATCTGATGATATCCCAGATGAAAATCGATCATCGAGTGATATGCTGCTCCCTGAGGCTCAACCATCCACTCACCTATCCTAGGCAACCTCAACTTAATGGTATGCCTCAGGACTCTGTCGGGAGATCTCCCTGATGGAAACACCCCACAACTCCACTATACACTACCATGTGCCAATGAATATCCTTGCATACTATTGCCTATCACTGAGTCGTCTTGTACCATCCTATATCCTATAGGTGCTACTGTATCCATCACTCTACAAACGTCGCTTCAACCTGTATCCCAGAGCATGCCCATGTCTGTCATATACCTGTCCACCCAATACATGGATGCATATACTTCCTTGCAGGCTGGTCCGCAAGGAATGTGCTCAACTATCTCCTTCGCAGCTAAGCCTTGAGCCTTTAGTGGGCTCTTCAACAAAAGTGGCTCATATCCCCACAATGCAACACATGGGCATGGTCAAAACCCTTTGCGTCAAACCTCTCCTCAAACACCTACAACTTTGAATGCTCCTTGTGCGGAATCATCACAAGAAGATCCTCCCTCAAATCATGAGTGCCACTCATGTCCTCATGTGTCATGGCCTCCAAAGATGATGGAGTCTCCGTTGTAAGTGATGAAGAGCATGCCAAACTCAGCTGGTAACAAAGCTCCTCAACCTCCCTTTCATTTTCTTCAACGAACTTGAGAGAAAGGTCCCTATCCATGAATAGCTGCAAGTAATAGTATTTCACTTGCTCTAGTGCTTCTTTGATGATGTGTAATTGGGTACTAGTGACTCCCTCTGCAACTCCCCTTTGTCTCTCCTCCAACTGGGTTTTCCACATAAAGTCTTCAACAAACTTATGAGCACCTTCTGTCCTTTTCAACACATGCACAATTTGCTCCTCTGTGACCAATAATCGGTTCTCCAATTCACACAATGTTATTTTATCAACATGGCGTGGGCTGTCACACAAGGGACCAACTGACTCACTAGATGATACCGTGCAGTGGTGGGATTCATAAAAGATTTCATCCACCAATTCAGCCCCTTCGTCGTCATCCTCCACGCATAGCTCTGGTACAATCATGCTTGCATTATTATATATGCCATAGATATGATAAGGTATTGAATCCTCATCATGCGTATGTGCTATCACGTTTGAACCTCCCTCATCATAAGCATCATACACAGGGAGAGATGTTGAATCCTCAACATCGACTGAATGGAACATCGTTTCATAGTCATCATAAGTAGGACAAGCTGTTGCATCCTCATCTTTCCCCTCCAACACACTAGTGTCATTGGCCTCATTGGTTAGCTCTGATGGTGTATCATAGGCTACTGTTTGGTCTTCCTCTACGCACACATCCTTAACATATCTAGATGCATACAAAACATCAAGCTGTTCGTCTTGGATAGCGTATAGAAGCAGTCCAAAACGATGAAAAAAAGTAATATTCTATGCTTGGAGGGAACCTACAAGGTTAGCACAATGATATTAGACTGGAAAAAGAAGAGAAAATTGTTCAAGAGATCGAAAACTGTACAACCATCAGCTGGGAGAATTTTTCCTGAGGAAGGAAGGGTAAACTGCTAAGAAATTTCTGTAAGAAATTCTAGTTTTTATGCCGTTGTAATATTCTCTCAAGAAGTCTAATAAACCCCACTCTTAGTTGGTTTTCTCCACAATGGGTTTTCCAGGGTACATCTGGTGTCTATGTGTATTTTAAGCTTGGTTTTGTGTATGCTTATGCTGTTATTTTTCTGATTTATAACTCAGCTTGGTAGGTTAACTGCATAATTCTAAAATTTATAACAACAAACTAAATTTCTGGGTTAAGTAATTATTGGCAGTTACTTCATGTGCTGAGTTATAGGAGTTTAACATGGTATCAGAGCTCAACCTTTGAGCCAGGACAAGCCAAGTTTCTTGTTGTGCAGACCAGGAAGAGTAAATCAACAAGAGGGACGTATAACCAGAGAAAGTGGGGAAGCCAGAGGAACTGACTCAAATGGTAGACCTAAGGTTCGAAGACAGGCTAGAGGGCGCCTCAAATTTATGTCCTTGGAGGGAGCATATAGGCTTGGTGTTGGAAGAGAATGGGCTATTGGAATTTGCTGAAGGGAAAGTAGTCCCTCTAGCTGATCTAGCACAACTAGCATCCCACCTCAAGAAGGATTTAAAGACCACATTATCCTGTAATGTCCTCATTTTGGGACATTATAACATTACAACATTTCAGAGTGTTATGCCTACTCGAGTAGCCAGATAGGGGTGACAGAGAGTTCGAGAGATATTGAGGGGTTTATTTGGGCCCGACTTGTATCGTTCATCATCAGGATCCATTCCGCACAACTGGGCTTTGGTTCCATTGCATTCCGACGATTTCCGTAATTTTGACTTATTATGGGTCATATCTTAATTAAATTCACTAAGAAGGTCATAATGGGCATATTACTTGGAGAAACCTCTTAGTGTAATAGCTCATCGGAATCGGGAGGAAGAGTATTACGGGATAAGATGATGAGAAATGTCTTTCAGTGGCTGGAGAAGCCATCAGGATGGATAAATCACTTTTTAGAGGCAAAATGGTTAATTAATTAATTAATTAAGTGATATAATCAAGGAATAATAAAATAAAGTAAAAGTCACTTGGAGGGAAAAGGTCAACAACGAATTAGGGTTTCGGGAAGCTATAAAGGAAGGGTAAAGCAACATAATTCATTATGCATTGTTATGATTTGATGTTGAGAGTTCCCAGAGGAGGAGAACTGACCTCACTGTTTTGTGGATTTCTGGAGGAAACCGCCACCATTGATCGGTTTCGGTGTTGAGAGACACACCCTAGCCCATCGGAGATACCATCCAGGTATTTCACCGTACTTTCAGGAGTATCCATTGCAGAGTGCACAACTCAGCCAATGAGGGTGCAAGTCAGTTTGAGGGTTTGGAGAGCTGCACGAGATCCATATCCAGATTGTAGTTTCCTTCCAACCCATTTAAGATCCAGCCAGGGTGCTTCTATTGAGCCATCTATCGTCAGATTTTGACGGTGGAATCTTGCAGATCGACTCATTCAGCCATTTAGGGTGCAACTCTTCCGGACAGACATTTGGTGTTGCATGCAGAGTTTCAGAGCAGATCCAGACAAATCCTTCTGACCCATTTCCTTATTTGGCGAGACGATTGTTTTGAGCCATACAAGTAGCAGATTCCGTTGGTGGAATCCTTTGGGACGCATCCAGTGCTCCAGGAGGTGCGCAAACCCTGTGATGTCCCGTTCCCAAGAGTAGG
>ML778358.1:157898-174725 GCA_009831015.1 Picea engelmannii
GTGTGTCAAGCATCTAAGCACTCATACACGGTGAAGACCCTTGTCCTCCTCAAATGTCCATGTGTAAATGAGTGGCACCTCACCACTAAGTCTTAACCCCCCTAGGTGACATCATGTCTCTAGAAGTGACGTTTTGCCTCTCTTAGGAAAAACGTTTGGCATGTGGGGGCTAAGCTATGTTGTCCAAGTCATCTTTGAGGCCTTCCAAGTTTGATATCTCTCATTCGGCATGCGGGCCCCTGGCATCCAACCTGTGGGCTTGTAGCCCCATGGAAGCCCAAGCTAGGCTTGTTCTCCCAAAACTGTCCACCAGCTAGGTCCTGCAAATTCAAATGAACACGCCCTCCAAGGATCTCAAGTCATAACATCATGATAAGTGGATACAATCAATAAATACGCCATCTAAGCATGTGCATCAAAGATCACTACATCAAACAATTAACAACTCAAAGACATTATGCGGCTTGTCAAGCTTAAGTATGGGAGGGTTGATGAGGTGTCCTATTGGGTAGATCTTGCCCTAGGTCAAGGAGAACTTCCAAGATGTCCCTCTCTAATCCATGTAAAGTGGATGAGGTGGTAGGGGTCAAGACTCAGTGGGCATAGGGCTCATGACATACAAGGGGTCGTAGTGTCTCATTCATGGGTTCCTTTGTAGAGGGTGTGTGGTACCTTCGTTCGCAATGCACTTTTTCCAAGTCCATCAATTGCCTTTTATCTTTCTTTCTTTATTTTCTTTCAATATAGCATAAGTAGAGATTGAAGGTCACTGCCCTGGCGTGGTGACCAGGTGGTGGCAATGTCACCCACAAATACCTAATGGAAATGAGAAGGCTCGCTCGTGATGAGACCCCCTTTCTCTCATCCATGCAACTGAGAGTCATTGCCCTGGTTTGGTGACCAGATGATGACAATGTCATACCACTAGATATCCATGGACGTGATAGGTTTGCTTGTGATGAGACCTCCTATCCTTCAACTAACCTTTTAAGCATTCTTTATTATATTGTGGGTCCCCTTTATTCAAAGATAAGCGTTTCGTTGCTTTCTTGGGTGATCCCTGGGCGAAGCATCTGGAAGGTTTATATAAGGCTTTTATCTTTTACCCTACACCAACCCCTCTGGGCCTTTAACCCCTTCTTCCCATAGAATGAGGGACAACCCCTTCTTGGGTCAATACACCCTAAAATCCCAAGAGATAATGAAATAAAGGGGAATAATGATGGAAAATAGTAAGTATGGCCAGGAACGGTACGATGGCTCATTAAGGGATTTGCCAGTAGCAAACCCATTCTCAAAGAAGATCACTTAATAGGGAACATTGTCAACCACCAAGGTGAAGCAGGGCAAAAGGCATAATGTCCAAGCACATATCATGAAATCTAGAGCAATCTAAGATACAACATAATCAAATGGCTTAGATATTGAAATGATGCTCACCATAATACTGACTTGTACCTCATGGAGCAAGGCCTACTACCTTCCGAAAGCCAACTGGTGTGGTGGATGCCCTCTGTAAACCTGTGACCATTTGTGGTGGTGAGTGGGTTTTCCATCTGTGCAAAGGGTACTGTTGGTCATGTAGTCTCTCGTCACTCCATATCTGCAACCTGAGGGCCCTGAGACATGATCTCCTTAGTTATCCACAAAATGGGGATAACATGACCAACAAACCCTAGTGCATCCAAATCTCTTTGTGATTAAAATCACAATGGTAGTGAAAAAATTCACTAGTATAAGCCTCATGAGAAATGAGGGGTAACATAGCATAAGATCTAGTTTGTAGTTCCAGGTTTTGTATCTATATAGAAACCTTATGGTGCCATACTAATCCTTTGACTTGTTGACCATCAACAGTTGTAACCATGAGATCCTTCACAAAGTATAGAAAAATATTTAATTGTTTTGCGAGATTGATATCCACGAATTTGTGTGTACTTCCAAAGTTTATTAAGATTGTGCTATTTTTACTCTTTATGCTTCCTTTGAATTTTAGGGTCCTTGGTTACACTCTTCTTGTAATTTCCACAAGCGATATCATGAGTTTTTTATCTTCACTGTTATGGATGGTACCATTGTTTCTTAGACGAGGTGGAGTATATCTTTTTGTAGGTGGTTGTGAGCTTCTTCCTCTTGGACTATAGCCTCGTTAAGGACCTTTGATTCGTATTCCTTACGATTCTGTCTAATGCATGTGATTGATGCTAATGATACCTTTGGTGAATTTTCATCCTTGTCAGAGTCTAACATGTCCTCTTCAACGAAAATCTCTACTTCCTTCCCATCTATAATTTTGCAATGATATAAGTGATTGGATGCACTTCTATGACCTGGAGCCCAGTTCTCACCGTGTCTACAACAATTGTTTTCTTTCCTTTTTACTTCCTCCTCGGAGTTACTACTGGAGGTGTCAGATTCTCTTTCAGCATCATATCTATATGATTTTTGAGCGCTACATTTGTGTCCAGGTGACCACTTGTCTCCACAATATCTACATTCACTCTCTTTTCGTCGTGAATAAACCTGGTCAAATCTTTGTAATGATGACCTTTCAAACTTCTTTTCTGCATCTTTTGCCTTATGCATGGCTGTTTCCATAGTTATAATATCATGTAATTTTAATTCGTTTTGGATGTGTGGCTTTAGTCTGGTTACATACATTGGATTAGCCAGTGTTTCCAAGTCATTTGTAAATTTGTCCATATTTCCCTTTTTCTGTAGTGTGGTGGGTTCTGTAAAAAAGTCTTCCTCTTTGTTACCTTGGAATCTTTTGAAGAAATAATCCTTGAATGTATTCCAGCTAATAAAAAAGGATGTCTTCTTCCACCACATGTACCAGTTGTATGCGTTGCCTTCTAGTTGCAAGGAGGCATACTTGATTTTTTCATCGTCGTTATCGATATTGTAGATTTCAAAATATTCTTTTGCCTTGTTAAACCATTCAAAGCCTTGTTTTTCATTTTCATCAAACTTTGATAATTCTAGTTTTTCTCCATCGAGGATGTAAAAATTGGTTGATTCATATAGGGTGGAAATTGGTTGGTGACTGCTAAGCCGCTAGTGGGCATGTTTGGTTGTGGGATTGTCATACTTGAAGAACTTGGCAGTGGATGCTTAATAAACGCTTGGAAGGTGAAAGTTTGCACTTAAATGTGTCAACATGTCATATCAATGCACCATCACTTATCATTATGTACCAATAACCAATGAAATGCAATGTAGAATATCCAATGTAAAATTTGCAAGATACAAGTATGAAAGCAATGTAATTACAGACCATTCATC
This sequence comes from Picea engelmannii, assembly GCA_009831015.1. Taxonomy (NCBI): domain Eukaryota; kingdom Viridiplantae; phylum Streptophyta; class Pinopsida; order Pinales; family Pinaceae; genus Picea; species Picea engelmannii. The sequence goes on from ML778358.1 coordinate 161,184, forward strand.
ATCATTATTCAATCTAATAGCAAAGCATAAGACAAATGTAAAGGGATGCTTGCTTATAGGTGCAAGTATTAGTGTATTATATCAATGAAGCATCAAAGTATATCCATGAGCAATTATGTGGTGAAGAAATGGACTGCTTGGACAGCAAGCATGCCAAGATTCGATTTAGAACATGTGTACAGCAAACTTGTAAACAGATTTATAAGCCAAGCAAGACCTATCCATTCATGAAACTATAATAATGAAGTACCAGCAGTGATGATGATCAAGTTCAGCATATGTTTATCAGTTATAACATCAATAAGATTTCATTTGTACCACAGAAATGCGAGTCAATGCCACAAGTGTTCAAAACGCAATCAAAATCTGTGTGTAAATTAGACCAGCATGTGTTGTAGACTTAAAGCCCCGGCTGTAATATGAAATTGGCCTTCAAATCAGCAAACAATAGGGAACGATGTGCACTATTAGCAAGTCGTTTGAGGTGGATTGGGACAGACGTGAAGGCAGCAATCCTAGGGAGCAAGGACACCTGCAAACGCTGCTCTAAAAGACAGTCAATGAACCTCAATTTGGTCTCTGGAAAATCTGCAGTATTTGACAGTAAATAGGACAGAGATCTTGGACAGCAGAGATGAGGCAGGGTCGTTGGGCTAGTTCAGTGGTCGTTTTGATGGCTAGGCTGGTTGGGAACAAGGAAACCTTGCAACGCTACTCAAATGAGGTGGAAAATACCTTGAAACCCACAGATAACACACTCAGAAATTTCAGAATTGGGACAGCAAGCAAGCAAAACATCAATGGCTCAAGATGACCTTCCAAGCAAGGCTTTAGGGCTGCACAAGAGAGATGGATCGGATCTGATGTAAAGGTGCAATTTCAAGCCCTAGGGTTTGATTCTATAGGTAAATAAATTTAAGACAAAAGATGGATCAATCCCTAAATAATAACAACAAGATATTCAATGAAGAATAGACTAGCATGAATTAGATGAAGGATATGGCAGCGAAGCTCAAGGAAATCTAGAATATAGGTAATGCATGGTGAAACACTAGATTTCAAACAAAGAAAAAATGACAAAAAAAAGTTGATTTTAGCTTTTTGGTTGTTGAAGACAATGAAAGACCAGTGCCTTTGGAGGGATATGGGGTCAACATGTCAAATCGAGGTGAGTTTTAGGGTTTAGGATGAGGCAATGTTGATGGCACCCCGAGGATTGCCTCTCAAGTGTTGCTTAGGGTTAGAAGGTTCCCTTCAAGGTTGGATGGGAGGATTGGTCCATGAAGAAGCCTCTCATGTGATAGCAAGGTGAACTTAAAGGTTGGCCAAGCAAAAGGATAGAGCCCTAGGACAACAACTTAATGAATGGACAATAACTTCAATGATCAAATGGGAAAGGTTAGAAGATCTTACCTTGAGAACCTTCCAAGTGGAGAGTTTCACCCTTCTTTGGCCTTGTAGTAGCCTTTGTCTTCCAACAAACCATGAAAAGTGCTTATCTAATCCTTGAACAATACTAGCATTCACTCAAGAAAAGAATAGATGCACACAAAACTCTCTAAGCCAAGTTTCTCATTAATCTCCAACAATTTGAAATGGAGGAGGACTCTTCCTTTTATAGGTGAAGAGCCTCCTCAAATACAATACAATACAATGTGCTAGCTCAATACCATGAGCTCAAAACCATTATCTCGGTCAAAACCATAGGAAAATACAATAAATCATGTAACTAATCCCTCAAAATGCTCCAAGGATGCAACAACCCTCTAGAAAAGGTCCAAATACAATGATAAAACCACACATATGGGCTAGAGAGAGACAAAGGAGGTGCTACCCTCAAAAGTAGTGCCGATGTCCCATCATAGAGCAAAGTGAGGAGTGAAACATGGTGGTCCAAAGACCTCCAATGTCCATCAACCAACTCCCTCAAACCAATGAGTGGTCCAAACATGAAATAAAAATCTCAAAAGTGATGACATCACCCTCACACGTGTGAGCCGTCCAAGTGAATAAGTCAACATAAAAGGCACGTGTGGGCTTCTCTAGGAGAGTGCTACTCAAGTAATCATCAATAAATGATGCCACATCATCATAAGGTCCAAGTAACCACTTGTAACCACTTCCCTAATCTGTAACCAACCCCTCCAATGCATTAAATACTCCCATGTGTAGTCCAAGGAGAGAAAATAATGCATGTGTGAATGCAATGTTCGACTAAGCAAGGAGAATGAGTCTGAGTGGTCCTCGTGGCATGTGTGATGACATGGTGTCCATGTCATGGATCCTAATGTAGTGACACATATCCCAATGTGGTAAGGATCCCAAGGCAAATGGCACGGATCCCAATGCCTATAGATATGATCATATATGAGTACACTGATCCCAATGCAGCATCACAGATCCCAATGTGGTGTCATGGATCTCGAGGCATGGTACACGTATCCTGATGCATAATACCCACTTGAAGTGATGGGTCTAGCCTCTTAGCAAGCCATTAGGTGGTAGCACCTGGTGACATCCCTTAGCACAACATAACAAATAGGGGTTGGGTTTATTATTTGCATAAGTCTTACCAAGGGGAACAATATTAACCCTTATACATGCATCAAGTCCTAGGATAACCCATATTTCCTAATTACCTAGGTGAAAGATAGGCAAAGATGAATAATAATGATGAAAGGGAAGGGGAAATGAGTTCATGTGATGAACCTCAAAGTCTTAGACATGAATACGTCTTTTTTAGTCATTTATTCGTTTATCTAGCTTTCATGAGCTAGGATTTTTTAGATATAATAGCCTTTGAGAGGGAGCTTAGCATTGAGTTACCTATCCTCGACACTGTTTCTTTCTATCCCTTTAAGCCTTTTTCTTTAAGTGTTCAATTTATCGAACAAGTCGCTTTTATTTAGATATTCATAGACAAGCCAGGGATTACGGGCATTGGCCTCATAGCGAGGTGGCATTACTCAAGTTTTGTATTTTGGCTTTTGATTTTAGCTGTTCACCTCTTAGCCCCATTGGCGTTATTGATTCAGGACTTCATCATTCTGACCTTTCTTTTGACCTTTGAGAAATCATACATGACTAGGATATATTTTTTTATATGGATGGAATGAATGACACAAGGAAGGTGGAAAATGATTAGTGTGGTTAGGATGTGGAAAACACTATCTAGACCAAGTACCTAGGAGTATAGATTAACCTAATAAATGACACACTTCTAAAAGAAAACATGTTCTCGAAGGTACTACAAGGCAAATAATAAAACCATGTAATGTTATGAAGTGCTACTAGATATCGTTAGGTGTCTACCACTTCACGATGAGATAATAAGCTATATCATCACATCCAAATGAACATTGATACATGGAATGTAAAAAATGAATCCTATTGAAGCCATATTGTACCACCCATTGTGCATTTGTCATCTTAGGAATGAGGGATGAAGGTGAGCTATACCTCGGTTGAGCTAGCACGATCATACATCTGGTGGAGATAAAGAGAGACTTTGCCTAGATCTGGAGAACATGAGCATGACATCTCATGCAAGTAGCAACATGACACCTTTGTGAGGGTATCTGAAAGGTGTCACCCTTGGGGGGTAACACAACCCACAACAGTCCTATCTTGTTGTCCACTAATACATAAAATTCTTGTGAAAAATCCTAATTAAGGAGAACTTCCAAACATGCATGAGGGAGTGTTTATTGATAGATATACAAATTTGCAGCTAGCTCGAATTAAGAAGGAAGTTGCCACATAAAGATTGCCAACAACAAAGATAAAGGTATCAAAGGGGTAAACCACAATTAATCACTTCTAGACAATAGAACAATGTTACTCGGAATTCATCTTGTCTATAACACATTTGATGCAAGTATTTTCCAACATTGGTCATCAACAAATTAAGTCCAAAGACATATGCCACAAGCTCCAAATAATCTTTAATAAACTCCAAGCAATAGTTTCTAGTGTTTCCACAAACTTTCAACAACCTATACAATAGGAGGATCTTCTCTTATATAGAGTCCAAGCTCAAAACCTCCTAAAATAAAATAATAATATCCATGTTTGAGATTCTAGATTCCTCCTAAGAAAACATAAACAAATACTATATCCTAACCAACTCCTAATGGACAAGTCAACAATGAATAATAAAATGCTAGGTGATGATTGGGCATGCTCCATGTATCCTCCTTGTGCAAAACACCCTTCAAGATGTTCTTCAACAAGTACCCCCAAACAAAATATTATTATGTGCCAATTCAAAGGATGGGAGTGTTCTCAAAAAGGCATTTAAACCCCCAATATTATATAAAATACTCCCTTGAAGAGGTGTGCCCTTAGAACATGTGCAATAAGAAGGTTATGGGAGCACATTGAGCAAGCCGAATAATATAAAATAGTTCCATAAATGTTGTGCTCGAGAGATGTGTGCAATGGTAGTTATGACCTCCCTTGGATCTAGGGCCTCCAATAAAATAATCCTCCAAGAGAAATGCACCTTAGATAAATGTGCTAAGTAGTTACATCATGAATAAACATGCCAAGATGCCAACTAGGGGAGCACGCCACTTGATTAATGAGTGAACAATCTTGAGATACCAAAACTATACCAAAAATGGAAAGGTTAGTTAAGTTTCTCTCCAATGTAATAAAGACCACCTCAAACAATGGATCTTATAGGAAAATGTGCAAAGAAGGTTCACTTTGGTTGTTATAACAACCTCTAAGGGTGAGGCAACTTCAAATAGTGCGCTAAGGCATGGATCCATGTGAAAACAACCAATCCTCCTCAATCCAAGAGCCAAAAGAGTGGAACGACCTACAATGATGTACACATCCTCCTAAAATAACCATAAAATAACCAATACCATGTGCCACCATGTGAAATCATCAACCAAAAACCATCAACTCATCTCCAAATCCATTGGCAAAACAATGAAGCAACCTAGGGAAGTGTGCAAAGTGGTTATGCCTCAACAAATGCATTTAATCATCTTCAATCAACCATTTAGGATCCCAAGGCATCTACTCTAGAGTAGAGCACTCAAGAATATATATCAACCATGCAATGCAGAATAAACCCTCTAAAGCATGCTTCCTAGGGATATGTGCCTTGAAGTGAAGGTGCACTTTCTCTAGGAGTTATCAATCAAATGATGAGGCAGTAATTGAGAATAATATGCCATTAACCTTAGGATTTCATGCCAATTATGCAAAGCAACCCATGCACTACATCAAGGAGCAACAAATAATCGATAATCCTTAGGAAAACCCCTAGCCGATGGAAATTCCTTCCATGAATGCATTGTGCTAAGACAAAACTCCATGAAGGCACCCCATACTTCACCAAACTCCTCATGTGCAAGATGCAAGCCTCCAAAATGTGAGATGGTGATGTTAACAAAAGATGATAATCTATGAACAATTTGCATCAAAAACTGCAAAAATATGGCTAAGCCATCATCCTTCAAACATAGCTTGCTTGGGTAGGGTCTTCAACCTGAAATAATTGTCATGCTATATGAGGCGTAATAGTCCATAGTGTAGGGGATCAGATCTCTTCTGCCAAAGCTCACGCAAGTTGCCATTGTCATGAACTAGAGCTCCATTTTTGATTGGATCATTAAGTAACCTGTACAAGCCACACTCTCTCACACATTTGGCCAAAACTCGACCAATGTTACGATCGCGATGTTAGATAATGACTTCGTGATAAAAAAACTCAACCACACACCTAAGATCCGTCATAATTGAAACTGAAAGAAGATTCTTTTGTTAAACTAGGGACATACAAGACGTAATCTATTTTAGAAACAACACCTAATTGTTGTTTTTTTTCATATGAGATGAGATATGATCAATATTTTATTACAGTGATGAGTGTTCCATATATAGAGAACATATGGTGACCATCCATGAAAGGATGCATCCCTTGGATAATAAATAACTATTTATTATTATTATTACTTATTATATATATTATTTAATAATCAATAATTATAGTATTAATTATTAATCTAGGAGAATGTCTTCCCGATGTTGTCTAAACATCAACACTCCCTCTCAATGAGGGAAACATTCTGCATCATGCCAAGCTTGTCTCTGAAGTATACAAACTTCGCCCTAGACTCATGAGTCATGACCCCTGTCTATCAGTCCTTGGAGATGTCTCTCTCCCACCTGTATCGAGGGGAAAATCCCCCCGTGGCTCTCCCTTTGAGCCAACTGACTCTCTCTGAGATTAGGCTCACTCTGAGTCCGCATGTGATAGCATCCAGCATCTCGAGTCTTTATCATTCCTATTCAAATCAACACGACTAAGGAGAAAGACTACACTTGGGCCATTCACCACAGGTACACCCTTGTGAGTGAGTGTCAACCCGATGCTATCTGACACATGGAAAGCACCTCAAGCATCTTGAGTCCATATCACTCCCTGTCATGATCAAGGAAGGACTACGCTTGGGCCCATTTACCACAAGTACACCCTTGTGATAAATGTATCCTATCTCCCTTGGTCTGCAGCCCAATCTAGGAGAAGGTCTGCTCGATGCTTACTCGCGACATTGTAGCAAAAGGTATGTCACACATGGCACTCCCATGTGGTCTTCTAGAGGCTACTCCCTCTAGAAACACTAGGATCAACTCCCCATAGTGTGTGACGTCAAGGTCAACTCCTTTGACGTGTCCTCATGTGCTCTCCACAAGGGACGTTGGGCTATAAGCCCAAACCCACTTATCCCTCTCGGATAAGTGTCCTCATAGATCAACTCAACTCAGTCACAGAGGAGTACGACTTGGATAATGTCTCAGGAAGCTGAAAACATCAACACTCCCTCTCAGAGAGGGAGGCATTCTCTGTCACACTAGGTCTGTCACGAAAGTACTCGAACTTCGTCCTGGTAAGGGGTTTGGTAAGAACATCAACAACCTACTCATCTGTAGGAAGGTACTGCACCAATATTGCCTTCCTCTACACCATGTATCGGATGTAATGGTACTTGATCTCAATGCGTTTTGATTTGTCATGAAACACTGGATTCTCTGAGAGCTTCACATAGCTCTGGTTATCACAATGAATAACAGAGGAATCCAACACGTCCAAATAAATCTGCAAGGAGCTTGCGAAGCCACATTGCTTCGCGGACTGCCAAACTCAATGCAATGTACTCTGTTTATGTTGTGCTCAAAGCCATAGAAGTCCGTTTCCTGCTACACTAGGAAACCATGGCAGATCCTAGAGTGAAGCAACACCGGGAGGTGCTCTTCCTGTCCATTGCGCTCCTTGCCCAATCAAAGTCCATATATCCTTGCAATCTCATGTCAATACTGGAAGTATATCTCAGACCATGTCCAATTGTGTCTCATAGGTATCTCAACACATGCTTCGCAACAATCCAGTGTGTCTGTCTCAGTTGACTCATAAATTGGCTAAGTGCACTCACTACATAGCAAATATCTGGTCTGGTGTTAACTAGATATATCAATGATCCAATCAGTTGTCTGTACAGGGTCAGATCAATCTCATCGGAATCAAAAGAAGACACACTTAGTTTCTTCATATTCGTCACCATTGGTGTAGCCATGGGCTTAAAGTTCAACATCCCAAACTTCTTCAATATCTCAATTGTGTACTTCCCCTGACTCAGGAAGATCTCATTAGTTCTTTGCCACACCTCTAGTTCCAAGAAGTAGTGCATCATACCAAGGTCCTTCATCTCAAACTCAGAGGCCAACGCATACTTGCATTCAACAATAAGGCTCTCTGTACTGGTGAGGAATAAATCATCAACGTAGAGGACCAAAACCAGGGACTCACCATTAGTAGTCTTGTAGTACAGGTTGGATCAACAACACTTTTACTGAAGCCCAAACTCATTAGGTGTCCATCAATCCTCGCATACCAAGCTCGAGGTACCTGCTTGAGTCCATATAGGGCCTTCTTCAACCTGCACACATGAGACTCCTTCTCATGTATCACGAAATCATCTGGCTGCTCGATGTATACTTCTTCCTCAATCTCTCCATTGAGAAAGGTTGTCTTCACATCCATCTGATGTAGTCTCCAACCCATGGTTGCTGCAAGGGCAATAATCATTCGGATAGAAGTGTACCGAGCAACAGGAGCAAATGCCTCCTCATAATCTATTCCCTCCACTTGAGGGAATCCTCTAGCAACAAATCTCGCTTTGTGCTTCTCGATGCTCCCGTCAGCTGTGTGTTTGATCTTATAGCTCCACTTGGAAGTCACTACAGACTTCCCCTTAGGTCTTGGAACAATATCCCACACATCATTCTTCATGATGGGATGATACTCCTCCATCATGGCATCTCTCCATACTGACTGATTAGATGCCTCCTCATAACAGGAAGGCTCAGAATCAATGATGTGGCTCATAGCTGCGGCATAGCACGAATATCTTTGAGGTCTCTTGCTCTCTTAGAAGGTACCACAAGGATATGCATGTCCTTCTGCCTCCTACAGAGTTTCACGAGGCCATGTAGGTCTCTTCCGACCTACTGCAGTATCTTTGGGAACATTAACTGGATCTACAGGATCAATGGGATCAATTGGATCAATAGGATCAACTGTCTCCCTTTGAACTATTGGAGGGTGAGGGGGAGAAGGCACCATCTCTTCCTGTCTCTCACTATCAATCTCCATGTGAGATCCTCTAGATCTCCTAAAGGCTACCTCCTCCTCAAAGGTAACATCTTTGCTCACCTCAATTTGTCTCTGACCAGGGATGTAGATTGGGTATGCCTTTGAAGACTCATTGTACCCAACAAATGTACCCTTTCTGCTTGAAGGGTCTAGCTTGGTCCTTTTTCCTTGGGTACATGAATGTACATTGGACACCCAAATATCTTGAAGTGTCCAACCTCAGGCTTCACTCATGAACTGTGTCCATACTAGACATCTCGTGGTTCCCTCATGGAACACATGTCTAAGACAAATCGAGGTTCCCTCGTGGAACACATGTCTAAGACAAATCGAGGTTCCCTCATGGAACCAATGTCTTCTCTAGGACACATCGAGGTTCCCTCATGGAGCCAATATCCCCCAAGACATATCGAGGTTTCCTCGTGAAACCAATGTCTCACAAGACATATCGTGAAACCAAATCTGACTCAGAGTCTCTCAGTTTCTTTTGGTTCGTCACCATGGGAGTGGTCATGGACTTGCAGTCCATCATCCCAAATCTCTGAAGGATCCTGATAACATACTTCCCTTGACCAAGGAAGATCTCACCTGGCTTCTGCCATACTTCTAATCTCAATGCATTTAAACCAAGATCCTTCATTCAAAGGTCAATTTCCTTTTACACTGATCAATGAAATTCTTTGCTCTTGGCGACTGGAGCATATGTCTCCTTATAGTGCACTCCCTCTTTCTAGGAGAACCTTGGTCGAAAATGACTATTGCCACACCAACCATGGTTTGCGACTCGTTTTGACATATTTCTCCTTCTCTGCGGGGTTTGACTTACAGACCTGCCAGATCAACTTGAGAACAACCATCTGCAACAAATCCCCCCCATTTCGGCACAACATCGAGGTTCCAAATAAGGCTATCGATCGCATGCTCCTAAGCCCAATTGAACAACATCAAGAATGCATTTTGCTTGGAGATAAATCCTTATCTATCGCCAACACCTGTGCACTCGTTGCCGACTCCAGAAGTTCCACCAAAAACATTAGTGCCATGAAATTCTGCACGCGAGCCCATAGTTTTCATCCAGAGGTTAGTGTCATCATGCTGTTGCCGGGAATGGCGCTCCAGGTGTTCCCTGCGCTCGATGATGACACAGTCGATGGAGTTTTTAATGGCTACGCCATCAATTTCCTGCGACTACCTTGTGAACCCGTGTCAAACTTCCCTGAGGATACATGCAAATTCCGTACACTATGACATTAGGAAAATCCTGCAAGGTCGTGCCAACGTCCCCACGGTTCCTTCGCGGTAGCAGCTCCTCTAAACAAAAGCAATTACTTTGAATAAACCTTGACAACTGCTCATTGGTTCTGAATGATCCTTTCTTCATCGATGAGGGATCATTCTTCATCGATGAGTTTCCAATACGTGAGAAGACACAAGTCGCATAGCTCCTTCCACATGAAAATCTCCTCGAGGTAGGCACACATTACGCCCTCTTTGGCTCAGGTCTTGTTTGAAAAGTTTGCACTGGGGTTTACTAGCGAGTACACTTTGACCATATCGCATGCTCAAGCAAAATCTTCTTGTTTCTCTTAATACTCTGCACGTAAGGAAATCTTCTCTTGCTTTGTTTTTGAAAAAGAGCTACCTGCAGATATTCAAGACAAAGAGAAGCACGATTTTCCTACCGATCAGACAACAAAAACTAAGATTGCGAGTCCGACAGTCGAAAATGCAGGAAAAGTAACTGCGAAACCATCAAATGCTGCAGCAAAAAAAAAAATGTGAACGAGCAAGCCAGTGTCAAAGCTCTCCACTCCAGCTAAAGTATCCGCTGCATTACGAGGCTCAATGGTTAGATCGGCGGCTCCCGTCCTCGCCTTCCACTGCTTCCAGAACCAGAGTGGTCAGTAACAATGGCAATTCATCGACTGATAATGGAGTTCAGACAAGTCTTACGAGCATTTCCAGCTCCAAGGCTGTTGTTAGTGCGAATTCTGTCACCAAATAGAATAGCATGGGGACGCCGACGGGAAGAGCATAGTGGTGGGCTAACGTCGATACTCCGACCACTTTGTGACAACAACCTTCAATCACGGCCTTCGCCCCTGCAAAGTCAAGTCCTTCAGTTGCTGAAACCTGTGAAGCTTCTACAAAATCCGTCACGAGTTCGAGTCATGCGGAGACAAAGAAATCTCCGGCCCCGTTAACCTCAAAGTCAACGTCTTCTTCTTTAAAAACTCCGTCTCCTGCCGTATCTTCCAAGCCATTAAGCTTGTCTATGCGATTGTCCCCTAAGCCAACCAAAAATGCCGTACGCGCACTGCCATAGCTAAACCTGTTGAAAATATACATTGGCACTTGTGTTCACCACAAAGATGATTGAGGTTTTATTCTAGGCCCTCTTGTGAGAGAGTCAAGCCCAAACCTGCTCTGATACCATGTTGTTTTTCTTCATATGAGATGAGATATGATCGATATTTTATTACAATGATGAGTGTTCCATATATAGAGAACATATGGTGACCATCCATGAAAAGATGCGTGCCTTGGATAATAAATAACTATTTATTATTATTATTAGTTATTATATATATTATTTAATAATCAATAATTATATTATTAATTATTAATCTAGGATAATGTCTTCTCGATGTTGTCCAAACATCAACACTAATGGCATGCAGGATGAGATAGATCCCACTTCCTTAATTGGATAAGTAATGTCATTGCTTGACTCCACCTGTATGCTTGCCTCCTCGTCTTGAAGTTTGTTGAAAGCTTTCTTGTTGAAGGCCATATGTACGGATGCTTCATTGTCCACAATGCACATACCACCCTACACAAGAACTAATATTAGTGGAAAGGAACAAAACCATGGAGAAGGCTATATCTAGCCTAGATGCTAACTCATCCATTCTAGCTGAAGCTTATTCACTCCTTGCAAACTGCTTTTGTTGTTGCTCGCCCTTCCCCTTTTTTTTGTTAGTTTTTGGATGCTTCTAAAGTGTTTTCACCTAGCTAGGGAATCATTTCATGTGATGTTGATGGTTCGTGGTCCCCTAGCCTCTTTGTTGTTTTTTAGTTGAGTTACATATGGAGAGCTTACTGGGTGTATGCTTTCCTTGGGATCAATTCTAAGGAGACACACTTCTTGATGTGGTAGTTGGCACACATGTAGTGGTTTGACATCTTCTACAAGGACACTTTTTGAGGAGGATCGACTATTGGGACATGTGGAGTGACCACTTTGGGGGAGGTTTTTATGCACTTCAAGGTTGGGCATGGATCCCTAGGAGCATTAGAACCACCTTGTACATATATTGAGGAGAAATGATTGAGTTGAGGAGCCATTGTTGGAGGGTGCACCATCTTTCTTAGAGGAGCGCTTGACATGTGGACATGTTGACCTGGAGGGCACACTGCCTTGGGGGTGGTAAAAACCTTATTGTGCTATGTGGCATTCATGCTTAGAGTAGTGCTCTAGTTGGGGCTTTATTGTTGATTTATCGTAGGGTTTACTTGTGGACTTGGTCCGTGTTTTATTACTGGCCTCCCTCATCTTAGTCTATATAAAGGAAGGAAAGTGTCTTTGTTACAACTACTTGTATTGTGTTTTATAGATGTGATAGTTTGTATGATTCTAGTTGGTGGATCTTGGAAGAACAATTATTTACTCTTGTAACAAAAATAGTGTTTGTTATAGGCATGTGCTCGGGTTCCTTGGCTTATGTGATGCAAATGAAGAGTAAAGTTTGTGAGATGTGTTGATTTTTCAATAAGCTAGGTTAAGCATGTAGTTCATTTCAATTTCATCATGTCTTAACCATAAACAAGAATGTTGCAGCAACCGAGATCACAAGAAGAAACACCATGCACAAGAATACAAGAAGTATCCTGGGAAACCCTTCTCAACAGGGGAAGAAAACCCAGCCAAATCCTTTGCTATATTCTTCAAGAGAAAGACCTTTCACCACCAAGAATGACTTAGCACACAAGAGGGTGCTTAAGCCCTAGAAGAGTAGCACCCAAGAGAGGTGCCAAATAGAAGTGTTTGTTGAAATTTCCAAACTCATGAGAAAGATATGATTTTACAATGGAGAATCGTCTCTTACTTATACTAAACTTGACCAATCAACAAAGACGTCTATTGGCTCAATAGGGCCGACCTCTCCAAGTCAAATGTATTATTATTATTATTATAATAATTAATATTAATATTAATATTAATATTAATTATTTTTTACATTTGATATTAAACATTTTAAGGTGGGGTCGACCTATACCCTTTACATAACAATTAGGGTTACATGCAGGTCTAACTCTTGAACAATATATAGCAAAGGATCTGATACACCCACTAGTGCTCATCCACTAGGGGCACATCCATAGGGATGTCACAACTTTGATTCACTGCATTACACAGAAGAACCATGTCTTCACACGTTCACCTGTGCTCGTCCACTCTACAGATCTGCTTTCCCACTGCCACTGACATTAGAATCATCTGGAGTCTTCTCGTCAACTCTGCTGCTCAGAGGAGGCTATCACATCATCTTCATTTCTGTTCACATGACGATGTGCCCAACACTTTTGGGATTTCACACGTTCACCTTGTGCTCAGCCACAGGCACGTCCTAACTCAACAGATCGCTCTTCCACCCGGATAATCATTTGGAGTTCTTCTCACTCTCTGAATGGAGGAGGTCATCTCTACGTTCTTGACTCTGTCTAAGGCAAGAACCACGTACGTCTTTCTCTCAGGTTTGTAAGCTGAGAGAAAGACTCACATAGCTGCTATGTTCCACATCTCACATGTTTGTAAGCTGGAGGATGTCTCCCATAGCTGCATTCATCAACACTCCCTCTCAGCTAGG
>ML778358.1:194470-214011 GCA_009831015.1 Picea engelmannii
CCTTGTAACTCCCATCCTCATATTAATAATCAAATATTTTAATATCAACAAAATAGAACATGACTATATCCAAAAATAACATTATATCCATACTATTCAAAACTATGTCTAAATATGTATTTGTTGTCCAAAATACTGTCATATCAAATTAAAAGACTGTCCTCAAAAGAATATAGCATTAATAGGATTAAAAACCATATTTGTTGTGAGAGGCATTTTGCCTCTTTCCACTGCTTTCTCTTGATCCCTTTTCTGATTTATCCTGTGCAACAACCTTCAACTGATGAGAACCCTGTGGGTGGTTTGCACTGATGACATGGGAACAATCATCTTTGAGGTGGAGATGAGAGGATACTAATTCAGAGGAGTCTTTAGAAGACTTGGAGGGATTAGCCACCTCTTTTCCTTTATCTAATTTTGGTTCAGGGATGACATATTTTAATCGTTTGCTTGCATGAGAGGACTATACTGGCGAGGCAACACGATCAGCTTGGGCATTTGGATTGATTGGCGGTGGAGGAGGGGGTAATGGCAACGACACGATAGGCCAACCATGGTGATGAACAATTTCTTGCCAGCCATCATTGGCAGGTGATTCTTGCTGCATAGACACACGAGAGGGAACATGAATACCAGAGAAATTTTGACGTGACTGGAAAGGAGGTCTCTCAGGTATAGGTTGCAGAATTCCTTGGCCAACTAGATTAAAAAACCCATCTTGGAAACGTTGATTTAATTCTTACGGATCAACGTCAAAACGTGTAAAAAATCGTGGCTTTCTATGGCCTCTTTGCCAATTATTTCCTCTGCCCCTATTTGCACCTTTGCCATTGCTGCCTCTGCTAAAGAAACTCATACTGAAGCAATATTCCAATCATGTTATGAAAAACTCTTAACATTCCATGCATCAACACCCTACCTAAATAAAATAAAAAAGTTGGCTCTATCATTCACAACAGAAGAACATGCAATCCATCCATCATACTTTTAAACTCAATAATCAATTTCCATTTGAACAGGGAGTGATGGGGCTATTGGGAAGATGGGGGGCTTTGTAATGAGCGAAAAATGGAAGCATGAATGGGAAGCAACCAACGAATACTGTTCAAGCAAATGTAGAGGCAAACAATGTCTCCATATCCAAACTCCCAACATCAGTGATCATCTATCCCCTTTCTTTTCCTTTTAATCCTTTTTTTTTAAATGAAATTCATAATAACAAAACAGGGCATATTTTAAATGTATTTGGGAAGGCGGTGGGCATATAATGAGCGGAAAGTGGGATAATGAACGAGAATGAGACGATTACTGTTCTATTACATGAAATAACATTTATTGAAAAATTGACATTGCTATCATTTGCCAAAAACTTCTCTTTGTTAACAATTCAAATCCAAGACACAATAGTTTTTATAGTGCTCAATATAAAACCCAATGAAAGTGTCAGGACTGTCAAACTTTAAAATTTTCATTTCCCCCCCGTTTTTTTTTATAGATATAGATGTCCATTAGCAAAACATTTTGTAGAGACTATTTAAAAAGTCATTCGAAACCAGATTGCCTCAAGCCAGCATGGGAGGCTAATGAAACAAACATAAAGCCATCGACTTTTCACTATACAAAACTTATATCACAACCCCAATACTTGCTGCATAAACAGACTGGGTTCGAAACCCCATTGTGGAGCTAGCTAGTGCGTTTTTCCCAGAAACCCTATAACGTCAAAATCGACATTACCCTCAGATAAATAGCAAGCGATCCAAGATCTCACAGATAAATAACCAATCTTTTCCATTGTTGAGTCAACACCAAACAAGTATCAAAATACGAGTTCGAATTCATTAACTGCCATATATCGGATACAAAACGAGGTCTGGGCAAACATAAGGGTGAAATATTAATAAGGGGTTTGCAAAACAAAACAACCATTTCTTTCCACAACGAACTTTCCACAGACTTCCCATGGTGGCCGCAAGGCAAATACGCATGTCTGAAACAACGGAATGATAATTCGAAAGAGTTGCAAGTCTTCCAAGGATTGGGTAAAGGGTATGGCATTATGCAATAATCACCAAAACCCAACTGTTCTTTTATTTCACAAGGAAAACCTTTCGAATTTTAATCACCAGAGATGGGTGAAACCAAAAGTATTTGCCATAATTATTTGCCAACAGTCGTAACAAAATAAGCAACATTCATTCTGGGTGCAAGACAACCACATATTGTAAACAGAATGGAATGCCGAACATCATTCCCAGCTTGAAACGTTTAAATGCCAATAGGAAGAAAACCCATTTAAATGTAATTTGCACAGCCATAATATCCACATACATCCATTATAATCTTCGGAAAGCAAACACACTCTGTAAGAAAATCTAAGAGCCAACATCATGATTTTATTCGGAGCAGAGCTACCGTTCATGAATAGAGAGGTAAGAGCCAACATACCTGTAAGGAGAATGCCAGAAAGCCAACGAGCACCATTGTTCCTTCAAAGGCCGAGCAAAACAGAGGCAACACTAGCCAAAGAAACCAACACAAGCGCAAACAAAGTGAAGGTGGTGAGCTCGAGGTAGGGTAAGAACGACGTGCAGTAATTGCACGTCATTTTCCACATTAATTGTCACCCACCATAACCAAGTATGGAGCGCACCCAAACCACCATAACATTTTCACAAAGCACATAGTTAACCATATGTATCGAACATATTACTTCCATTTTCCAAATTGAATCGACCTCCTATAATCATTCTTTAGCACCAAAACAATCATGTCCCACATTCCTTGCTAGTGAAGGATTATAATTGCACACAACATATCAATTTTCCATAACATATACAAGTATACCATAAGTTCAATACACCATAACTTGTGATGTGGCTCGTGCTTGAAGTTTGAACAACATGCCAAAATATATGTGTAGCAAGAATAAACCAAGATGCTTATCAAAACAAACATTTTTCTCCTCTCTATCTTTTTAAATTAAATTGCTAGCACACTCATCATTCATCCATTTCACATGGAAACTAGCTTGAATTTGTGTGTTTATTCTCAAACTATAGAATCATTTTTTGCAAGGTAGTCATGAGCTCAAATCAAAGAAGCGTCTTTCATCATTATTAATCATAAGGGGGTCCCGCCTATTTAGTTTATTATTAAATATATATAAGTAATAAGGCATTGCAACCCATTTGCAGGCAGGGATTCAATGTGGCACTTTTGGGCGTCAACAATGCACACTGTATGAAGGTTGTTGGGACCCTATTGATGAGCGTTGAGTTGCATGATGACTTGGCATGCCCTTTCACACCCTCCAACACCTCCTGGACCTGGGATGTTGCACTGATGAGCTAGGACGTTGCATATACAACTTGACATGTCACCTGGAGCCCCTAATGCCATCATGCACCCTTTGAGGACGTTATGGCTTGGGTTGATGATTTGGCATGAGATGATAATATTATACCTCTTTGGAGAGGTGACAGAGCCCTCATCCTTGATGACATTGTCACTTTCACCTTGGACGTTGCATATCTAGAGGATGACATCATGCTTGAGGGTGATTTGGTGCTTGCTTGAGCCGAACTAGCATTTATGATGCTGAGATGGAACCTTTGGATGAGGGGATGTGACCTTCTTGATGAGGAGGCATGACCTTTGATGATACTTTGCACCTTTTGGAGACATGACTTTGGGAGGCTCTTGTACCCCATTAGAGGATGACGTCACATTCTTGGAGCTTCTTACACCCACACGCTTGGCTTTTAGAGAGGACGTTTTGATGTTTTAGCATTGTATCTTTATTTTGGAGGCATTTTTGGGAGTCGGCCTAAGACCTATCCACCTTGTATCATGGATTTTCATATTTTAGGGGCTTCATAGAGGGATATAGCTCTTGGTTACCTCATATATATAGAGGAAGAGCTCCATTTTGTAAATCGATAACTCAACTTGTGGAGAATCATCACTACACTTGTCTTCTATCTTTCTCTTTCACTATGGATGGATTATGTGCCTTGTCTTGGAGATGTTCTTGTGGATGCTTTTCAAGTTTTATGGATGATTTCATGGTTAGGGTTTCAAGGATTTTCAGTTTATTTCTTGATGTATAAAGTGAATGTCTTATCAAAGTGATGATATTGCATGCTATCTTATATTTTTCTTGAATAAATGTTATCTTGAAACCCTAGGAAGGTTTGTAGTGGACTACCTTCCCTTGTAATCCTCTTGTTGAAGCTTGTTAAAGGAGATAAGGATATTTCTAGGGCTTGTAGTGGACTACCCTAGGGTTTTACCTAAGATCCATCTTGATCTCTTTGCTAAAGGTTGCTAGAAGACATAGGACGACCTCTTAGGGTTTGTAGTGGACTACCTTGAGTTTCCCTCCTAAAGTGTTAATATCTAGGGTTTGTAGTGGACTACTCTAGGGTTTAGTTCTTAGGTCTTTCTTTTGCTTTTTCTCTCCAAGAAACTGCATCTTTTGATTCCATATGCCCAAGGAAACTAGACAACACTAGTCTCTTTCTCTTGCAACTGATTCTAAACCCTAATTTACCTTTCCTTTGTCAATTTTATGGTTAGATGAGGACCTACCCTCATTTTCCAACCATTTTCTAGCCTAACACTAGGGTTTTTGGCATTTTTCATCTTGGAACATACCTTGGCATCATTTGTTGCATTGCTGTTGTAATTTTCAGCTTACTAGGGTTGACATCTTGGATGTTTTGATCTTGTTCCATGCCATTTACTTTTCAGCAAGTGATTGTTATTGAAACCCTAGTCTTAACTTGCATTTTCGGCCCTCTTTCTTTGCATGATTACTTGTTTCAAGGGCTGTTATATTTCTGCCATTGTAACTTGTCATATTGCTGAAGTAATCATCTTAAACACAAGTTTTATAACGACTTTATCTTTTTTCTTGATTTTTAGTGTTTGGGGCATTTCTTTGACTTGCTTTGACTTAGTTAATATCATCAATTGTTCAAGACACTTCATACTTACAATTCGAAAGCTATTTCATTAAATCACCCTGTTATTGCCTTGATAACCTTGACCTAAGTGGTGGTATAACTGAGTGACCAAGATAGGAGGCCGTAGACTTGATCCAATGTTTCTATAGGATTCCTTGAGGTTGCTAGGGAAGCCTCTCTTGTGTTGGATTTCATCATTCACTAAAATGAGGGAAGTAATTGCTAAGGTGACAGTGGCAAGTACTTCCATAGGTTACACTTGTCTTGCACCTTGTGATAGGCTTTGCACAAGGGTGCTAGATCTCGTGAGAATACCTCCCAACTTGTACTTGAAGATAAAATCCCCAATCAACAAGGTACAACTTGAGAGGGAACTACTAGGACGGTCACCACTATCACCTAATAACTTGTCCTCTTCACTTTAGGCCAGCTCTCCTCCGGCTCAAGGGGTGTATCCCTAGTAGGATTACTAAAGCTAAGCTATGAGGCATCCTCTTCACTTTAGGCCAGCTCTCTTCCGACTCAAGGGGCGTATCCCTAGTAGGATTACTAAAGATAAGAAATGAGGCACAAGGTGATATGAGAGTAGCTTTAGTAAAACAATTTTTTTTTGAGTTTAAAAAAAAGGTTTATAGAGTGATGGAAAGAAGTAGAGATTTGTGCCAAATCCAACATTGACAATGGAGTAAAGGGGGTATCTAAATGGGATTATTTTCTTATGTGTTAGCAATGGAAGTAAGTCTAAAAGACTCAGTGACCTCCACTCTAAGCTTGCTGGAATTAACGCAGAAATTCTACAAGGAAGGTGTCCAAAGGATCCACCTTCAACTAGGCAACTCAACTTTACCCTAGAAATTGAAGTTAATGAGTTTGCTAGAATTCCTAGAAGATATATAAAGCAAAGTATTATACATAGAGACTAAAATAACAAATGAGAGAAGAGGTGTTACCACACATGCAAAACACCTTCCATGTGGTAGATTTTACCCTTCAATGGATCAAGTTGCTAGTCTTTCCTATGTAGAAACTACATGACTTCAAGCTTTAAGCATCAAAATATTTACACACTTAACAAAGAAATATCCCTTATACATCACATATGCTCCAAGAAAGATGTGTCCATTAGGCTCCAAGGAGGAGAAACTCCAAAATTCCAACCATGAGTACAAATGAGGAAGGGCTACTCTTTATGTAGGGTCTAGTTCAACTTCCTTTACAATAAATAATAATATCAAGGGTGAAAACCCTAGATCTATCCTAGGGAGGAGTAAAGAAACATTTCCTCCAACTAACTAATCAACAATACATAAGATAATGAAGTGGTCAAGCCACATGTACAAGTCTCGAACCAAAATAAGCCCATGTAATGTCCCTTTCCGATTAGGAGCTCCAAAGAGGAAGGCTTAGTAGTCTAAACAACCTCGTTAACGGTTAGACTATAGCCAGAGCCATACAGGGGTAAACAGGGTTACTAAAGGTCACTTCAGCCGAGGGTGTTATAATTCGAAAGTGACATTGAGCTAAAAGTGACTAAAAACACTTTTAATCCAAATTGAGCTAAAAATAGAGCAGGCGCCTAAGTGAGGGAGCTAAAAATAGGTCAACAACGAATTAGGGTTTCGGGCAGCTATAAGAGAAGGTAAAGAGACCTAATTCAATATTATGAAGAATTTGACTTGACAGTCAAGGAGAGAGGCGCATCTCAGGGCCATGCGAACCTAGAGCTTTGTGGATTCCAGGAGGAAGACACCCAGAGGTTGATTTTGGTGTTGAGAGACACACCCTAGTCACTGGGAAGATCATCCAGATCTTCCATCGTACTTCAACAACAATTATCCAGTTTGCAGTAGTGGGGGCACACTTATCCAAGTAGAGGGTGCAACTATTGAACATCAAAGAGGTTCGACTTGTCCTAGTCAGGGAGAATCCAGTGATTCCCTTGTGACCCAGTTGAGAGGAGGGCAGGATGCATCTATTGCCTGGTTTCTCGTCAGATTTCGATGGAGAAATCATCTTGGGCACATTACTTAGCCAATGAGGGTGCGACAATTGGGGAGGACACATTTGGGATTCTCGAGAGATCATCAGGTCAGATCCAGGGAAATTCTTCTGACCCATTTCAGAGGAGCCTAGGGAACTCAGTTTGAGACCCTTATCAGCTGATTTCGATGGAGGAATCTCTAGGGCGCATTTTCCAGCAATAGTTGGGGCGCATTTCCCCAGGGGGATCCATCTGGGGCCCAGACAGATCAACAGAGGGCCGATTATCAGGTTGTCAGTCACCAGGACTGTGTGAGAGCGAGAGGCGCATTGTTTGAGACAATTTACAGTTAGATTCGAGGTGTGTAGCCACCGGGGCGCACAATCCAGTCCCGCAACAGTTGCCGTAGCGGGCAACAGATCATCCAGTTCATACCTTATCCAACAACAGTCTTCTATTATTCGGGTATCATCCTTCTAGTTTATTTCTTTATTGTATTCCGACTAAGATCCACTTAGATCTGATCTAGCTGAGTGATTCTCTATTTCAGCCGTATACGACATTATAACCAACAAAAAACTCATAATATATGATTTACAGTCTTTGTGTCATTTTCTATCTGTATTCTTATTCATATGCTGTTAAACAACTTATTTATCTACACACACATGCAAAAACACCAAGAATGTTAAACCCAACAACTTAAACGCATCCAAAAACCCCCAGTGTATCAGATCAGACAATAGACACAACAGAGTGGCAACTTTTCCTAGACTAGCCAGATTTGGGATATTACAGTGGTATTAGAGCTTTAGTCCTGCCAGCCTGTGACTAAAGATGATGAGTTCAGCAGGTGAACCAGAGGGCCGTGAGCATGTAGGTGACGAGTACGTCACTTACAACAGACACAGGGAGAGGAGACTTAGACCAGATATTCTCCCCTTTCCTCCCAGTTTAGAGGAAGAGGAAGAGGTGGATAGGGAAGCAGAGAGAAGAGCAGAGCATGAGGCAAAGCGTGAGGCAGAGAGGATGATGGGAGGCACGTATGAGAGGCCAAAGGGCAGTGACAAGGCACCCATGGACCCAGATGAAAATTGCATACGGGTTATCAACAATCTGGTGGTCAGTCAGCAGGCCATGACTCAATCCTTGGCACAGATGGCTGATAGATTGGCTATAGTGAGCACACCGGGCACACAAGCCCCACATGTAGCGTAGGGGAACTCAGGGGCAGGCAGTAGACCCCATTCACCTACTCGCACATACACTTCTTCGAGTAGGATTCTTAGGCCATTGTTCCCCAGTTTCCAGAGGGCACCCCCAACAACAACACAACAACTGATAACACAAAGATGACCACTTAGGCAGAGGACATTGCAGAGTACAGGAGGGAGTACGCAACATTGGGCCGTGACTTCCATCAGGACATGACCCTGGTCAAGTACTGTGGACTCAGACTCATGAACCGCCCCAAACAGCCTCAGAGAGGAGGACAACAACAACAACAGGGGCATAATATAGATTTCATCCGAAAATTTGGTAAACACACCATACCTTCTTTTGACGGATCGTCCAAATGCACTGCCTGAGCTTGGGTACAAAAGTTAGACACGTACTACAAGCTCAACCAGATGGTCAAGACATAGGCTATCTGTTTCGCTACCCTACACTTGGAGGGTGAGGCACACGAGTGGTGGCATCATGGACTAGTGACAATGGGTCACAGTCACATCACTTCGTAGAGGGAGTTCATAGAGAGGATCATGGACAAGTTTGACAGGAGGGATCTAGAGATCCGCTTCAAGGACTTGGCTCAGTTGAGACAGACAGGCACCCCAGAGGCATTCATCACAGAGTTTCAGCGGGTAGCAGTGGCAGCGACAGATATCTCAGAGCCTAGGTTGATTATGTTGTTCACAGAGGGGCTCACAGAACCCTTGAGAGGATGGGTGAAGGCGTACATGCCTCACACCTTGTAGGATGCCATCTTATGCACTCGAGATCTAGCTGACTCAGTGTCGAAGACTAAACACTTTCCCAAACCCTTCGTACAACAGAGGGATCGAGACAGGAAGCCTTTCCAAAGAGAGTGGAAGGGCAAGGAAAAGTTGGATGATGAGACGAGGCGAGAGCTTATGAGGAAGAACCTCTACTTCACCTGCAAAGACCCTTGGATCCCAGGCCACACGTGCATGGGTAAGGGAGAGATCCATTATATGAGGTGGCAGCAGATAATGTGGATAGTGAGGAGGAGGAGCAGGATAGTGGATCCACTAGCTTAGAGGAGGAGCCATCACAGGCGGAGGAGCAGCCTCCCCGAAGACCACCGAAACCGGCAGGGACCTAACCACCGGTAGTGCCACAGCCTCGTGAGAAGGCTAACAGGCGGACACCAACAAAGGGAGGAGTCATAACAACCCTTTATGGTGTTCCCAGATATGACACCCTCCGGATCAGAGGGACTATTCAGGGAGAACGGGCAATTTCCCTGATAGATGTTGGGCCCAACCACAACTTCATTGATGCTTCATTGGTGTCGAGGAGGGCACTTCAGATAGAGGAGTTTGAGGGGTTTGACATTGCAGTAGCAGATGGCCACATAGTGGAGTGTTTAGACAGAGTCCCAGACTTGGAGATTAAGCTAGGTAACTACACCGTGAGAGACACATTTTATGTACTTGACCTATCTGACACAGATGTGGTGTTGGGGTCTAGTGGTTGATCACCTTGGGYAGGATCACSACCAACTACCAAACCCTGGAGATGGGGTTCAAAGATTGTGAGGGGAAGAGGATTGTGTTGAGGGGCATGTCGATAGGGGCACCTAGGACAGTTTCGGCCAAGAGGATGGAGAGGATCTTCAGGCACGGGGAGGTAGTGTATGCTGTAGAGTGCTTGATCACTACACAAAGGGATTCAGATGGTCAACAACAATATCAGACAAAGATCAGGACCTTGTTGGGGAAACATCAGTAGGTTTTTGGTTCGATTCCACCAGGGAGACCACCTGACAGGGGGTTTGAGCACACCATTGAGTTGGAGGAGGGGGCTAACCCCATGATCACAACACCCTATCGTCATCCTCGAAGGTTCAAGGATGAGATAGAGAAAGCAATTAAGGAATTTCTAGCGATGGGACACATCAGACCTAGTAGCAGTCCTTGTCTTAGTTCTGAAGAAGGATGGTACCATGAGGATGTGTATCGACTACCGGATCTTGAACAAGAAAACCATCAAAAACTGGTATCCGATCCCTCACATCGATGAGTTGATGGATGAACTACGTGGGGCAGTTTTCTTCTCGAAGATTTATCTACGCTCTGGATATCATCAGATCAACACCCAAGAGCAGGACATAGAGAAGACGACATTCCGATGCCACTACGGTCATTTTGAGTTCTTAGTTATGCCATTTGGGCTAACCAATGCATTGACTACATTTCAGTCTTGCATGAACCACATATTCAGGGATCAGTTGAGGAAATCAGTCTTGGTATTCTTCGACGACATCTTGGTTTACAACAAGACATGGCAGGAACATCTGAGGCACTTGGTTGAGGTACTCAACATCATGGAGGCACAGTCACTATACGCCAAAGAGTGAAAGTGTGAATTCGACATTACAAAACTACTTTACTTGGGCCACATTATCAGTGCGTAGGGGGTACAAGTGCACCAGGAGAAGATTAGGGCCATTTTGGATTGGTCAACGCCCAAGAATGTGACGGAGTTGAGGAGCTTCTTTGGGCTATGCAGCTATTACATGCGGTTTGTCAGGGGTTTTTCTCAGTTGGGAGCACCACTTACAGATCTCACCAGACAAAGGGGCCTTCATTTGGACCGATGAGTTGCAGAAAGCCTTCGATCACATGAAGGAAGTCATGGGCACATGCCCAGTGTTAGCATTACCAGACTTCACTTTGCCGTTTGTATTAGAGTGTGATGCATCTGACGAGGGCATCAGGGTAGTTTTGATGCAGGGAGGACACCCCATTGTGTTCGAGAGAAGGAAGCTCAGTCAGCTCGAGAGGTTGTACTCTATTTATGACAAGGAAATGCCGGCGATCATGCATGCCTTGACCAAGTTAAAGCAATATTTGGTGGGTAGCAAGTTTGTAGTCAAAACAAATCATAACAACTTAAAGTATTTCCTTGAGCAGAAGGATCTCAGTGAGCGCCAACAGAAATGGGTGACGAAGGTGCAGGCCTTTGATTTCGACATAGAGTATGTCAAGGGGAAGAATAACATTGTGGTCGATGCACTGTCTAGGAGACTTGCGCCATGTTCTTTGATGGAGGTTTCAACGGATTGAAAATCCCATTTGTTGGTGGAATATTCCAAGAACAAGTTCGCTTGTGAGGTTTTGGATGGGTAGGTTCAGGATGACAGGTACAAGGTCATTGACGACGTCATATTCTACAAGGACAAAGTCTACTTAGTATCAATTTCAGGGCTCAAGAAGAAGATCTTAGCAATAGTTCATGATTCGCCACTGGCAGACCATCAGGGTTTTTTCAAAACCTACAGGCAGATCAGAGAGAGGTTCTCATGGAAGGGCCTCAAGCAGGATGTTATGAGGTACATCAATGAGTGTGTGACTTGTCAGCAGAAACAAGTCAGAGCATACACTTCCAGCAGGACTACTTCAACCGCTTCCCATTCCAGAGCAGAAATGGGAGAGCATATTTATGGACTTCATCACAGGCCTGCCGAAGGTTCAGGGTAGGGATTGCATCTATGTGGTGGTCGACAGATTGATCAAGTTTGCACACTTCTACGCCATACCGACATATTACAACGCAGTTCAGGTGGCTGAGTTATTCTTCAGGGAGGTCTTCAAACTCCATGGGTTGCCGAGTAACATCGTCAGTGATAGGGACAATCGGTTTATTGGTACGTTCTGGAGGGAGTTGTTCAGATTGGCGGGAACAAATTTGACTCCTAGCACCAACTATCACCCTAATGGGCAGACCGAGATAGTCAACAAGTGGGTTGAGGGGTATTTGAGAAACTATGTGAGTGGACAACAAAGAACATGGGTCAGGTGGCTACATCTACGAGAGCATTGCTACAACACCACCTTCCACATGTCCATTGGCATGACACCCTTTCGAGCATTGTACGGTTATGATGCTCCCACTTTGATAGACTTGGTTTTCGGGGAGAGAAAAGCTCCCAAAGTCAAGGAATGGATCACTGAGAGTCAGGAGATTCTCAAATTACTGAAAGAGAACCTACAGACAACATAGATTAGGCAGAAGATGAGTGCAGATAGGCACAAGACAGAGCACAACTTCGAGGTGGGGGACTTGGTATTCCTAAGACTCCAACCCTACAGACAGTCATTTCTGAAGAAGAATGGGGCCGAGAAGCTCAAGCCTAGATTCTATGGACCTTATAGGATCATGCGCAGGGTAGGCGAGGTTGCCTATGAGCTAGAACTTCCAAAAGGGAACCAAATTCATAACGTGTTCCATGTTTCCTTCCTCAAGAAGGGCGTGGGACAATTCATCAACACATCAAAGGAGCTTACCCCATTGGATGAGGAGGGACAGTTAGAGTTTGTTCTAGAAAAGGTACTAGAGTTCCGAGAGCGAAAACTGAGGAGCAGGGTCATCAGAGAGTGTTTGATCATATGGAGAGGGCTTCCAGTAGAGGATGCTACTTGGGAGAGTGAGCAGGTGTTACAACACCTTGGATTGCTATTGCTTGATGACAAGCAATCTCGGGAAGTGAGGATTGTAGTGTCCCTTTTCGAATAGGAGCTCCAAAGAGGAGGGCTTAGTAGTCTAGACTCTAAACAACCTTGTTAGACTATAGCCAGAGTCGTACAGGGGTAAACAGGGTTACTAGAGGTCACTTCAGTCGAGGGTGTTATAATTTGAAAGTGACATTGAGATAAAAGTGACTAAAAGTGCTTTTAGGTCAAATTGAGCTTAAAATAGAGCATGCGCCTAAGTGAGGGAGCTAAAAATAGGTCAACAATGAATTAGGGTTTTGGGTAGCTAAAAGAGAAGGTAAAGTGACCTAATTCAACATTATGAAGAATTTGACTTGACAGTTGAGGAGAGAGGCGCATCTCAGGTTCAGGCGAACCTAGAGCTTTGTGGATTCCAGGAGGAAGACACCCAAATGTTGATTTCCGTGTTTAGAGACACACCCTAGTCACCGGGAAGATCATCCAGATCTTCCATCGCACTTCAACAACAATTATCCAGTTTGTAGCAGTGAGGGCGCACTTATCCAGGTAGAGGGTGCAACTACTGAGCATCAGAAAGGTTCGACTTGTCCCAGTCAGGGAGAATCTAGTGATTCCCTTCCGACCCAATTGAGAGGAGGGCAGGATGCATCTATTGCCTGGTTTCTCGTCAGATTCTGATGGAGAAATCATCTTGGGCGCATTACTCAACCAGTGAGGGTGTGACAGTTGGGGAGGATGCATTTCGGATTCCCTAGAGATCATCAGGTCAGATCCAGGGAAATCCTTCTGACCCATTCAGAGGAGCCTAGGGTGCTCAGTTTGAGACCCTCATCAGTCGATTCCGACGGAGGAATCTCTAGGGCGCATTTTCCAGCAGCAGTTGGTGTGCATTTTCCCAGGGGGATCGATCCAGGGTCTAGACAGATCAACAGAGGGTCGATTGTCAAGATGTCAATCACCAGGACTGTGTGAGAGGGCAAGGCACATTGTTTGAGACAGTTTCCAGTCAGATCTGAGGTGTGTAGCCACCAGGCACACAATCTAGTCTTGCAGCGGTTGTCGTGTGAGTTGTCGTAGCTCGCAACAGATTATGCAACTCATACCTTATCCAACATCAGTCTTCTATTATCTGGGTATCATCCTTCTAGTTTATTTCTTTATTGTATTCCGACGAAGATCCACTTAGATCTTATCTAGCCGAGTGATTCTCTATTTCAACCGTATACGACATTGTAACCAACAAAAAACTCATAATATATGATTTATAGTCTTTGTGTCATTTTCTATCTGTATGCTTATTCATATGCTGTTAAACAACTTATTTATCTACACACACATGCAAAAACACCAAGCATGTTAAACCCAACAACTTAAACGTTTATTTCTTTATTGTATTCCGGCTAAGATCCACTTAGATCTGATCTAGCTGAGTGATTCTCTATTTCAGCCGTATACAACATTGTAACAACAGAAAACTCATAATATATGATTTACAGTCTTTGTGTCAATTTTTATTTGTATGCTTATTCATATGTTGTTAAACAACTTATTTATCTACACACACATGCAAAAACACCAAGCATGTTAAACCCAACAACTTAAACACATCCAGAAACCCCCAGTGTATTAGATTAGACAGTAGACACAACAGAGTGACAGCTTTTCCAAGACTAGTCGGATCTGGGATACTACAACCCAAGAGAGTGGGGCGTCTCCATGAAAGAGGGAACAAGATGTGTCAAAGGTACAACATCTAGCCTCGAAAGGCCTCCAAGCGGATAGATCCACAACCATCTCCTTCAAGTAGGCAAGAAAACCCTAGATCTAGGGTTTGAAACCTCCTAGATCTCCTCCAAGGTGGATGTGTATCTCTCCAAGGTGAACGTCCTCCTCAAAGTATGCAAGGACCAAGTAATAGCTCATAAAGTGGCACATGTGACCTTTTGAGTGGAATGTCCAATCAAGAAACTTCAAAAAGGTGGACGTCCTCAAATAGATGCATAAAACATGGGTTGTGTTGCCTCAAGAGCTAGGGCGCTCTTCACCATGGGCATACATCAATAATGATCTCCCCAAATAACCAAAATGTTTAAGCAAAAAAGGTGGGGCGTTCCTCAAACGAGTGGTCAAAATGCGGCGAGAATTTTCCCACAATAGATTTTGAAAACACCACTACTCTACAATTTTTGTCGGAATTTCTATTATGACCACATTTTGAAAATCCCGTGGCCGCTCTGCATCTAATGGTATTGATTTGGCATAAATCTAGGCACTTTTTCGAAAGATAATTGCTACTAAATCTAGGCCTCCCTCAAAATATGTAATGAAACCCTAGATCTAGGGTTTGGAACCTCTTAGACCTTCTCCAATGTGGGATGTCTTCAACAATGAGTGCAAGCAACCTTCTTCAAGATGGATGTCTAGCCAAAATAGGGCATGAAACCATGAAGGACCTCCTCAAGAGATTTGTGGCATCTCCCAAGGTGGACGTCCTAAACTACAATATAGATAATTGTGCAATAATGCTCCAAGAGAGGTGGACGTCCTCCTCAAGTCAAGTTCTAAGAAGGTGGATGCATGAAACAGGGCACCAAATCCATGAAGAAGAGATGTGAAAGTCATCAATGTTCATTCCTTGAAGAAAGGGGGCAACCCCTCATTAACCAATAACATAGGATTATGCCTCAACATGTGTGCAAGATACTTCTCCAAAGTTGGCACATATGATCAATGATGCATGAGAAGGTGTGCATGGTGGCCTTACAAGGTGGAGTGTTCAACGATAAAGCATCAACAAGTGTGCAACAAACCACTCAAGCTCAAGGTTTGAGATGTAACAACTATCCATAAGTATGCCAAGGGCTAGCTTGATAAAGCAAGGGATCAATCATAAAATAATGTGCAATGTGCTAGATCCTTGGAGGAGGGAGTCAAAACAAGCCATATATGCCCATTAACCATATGCCAAATCATCCAAGTGATCAAACAACTCATCAAGAAGGGGGAGAACCTCATCGAAATGTACAATATGTCTTCAAATGTGAGCTCAAGAAGGGGGACAACCTCATCAAAATGTACAATATGTCTTCAAATGTGAGCTCAAGAAGGGGAGCGTTCTAGGTAGAACCATTCTCCATACCACAAGCAACCCATCCACATGTGAATATCATCCATAAGAGCTAGGGAATTGGAGAAAATGAGCCCTAACCATGCCCATGTTCTTCCATCCAACTAACAAACCATGTGTAAGCAAGTGAGTGTATTCCAAGCGCTCTATGCCATGATGAAGCCAACTGAATGATCAAGCCAATGCAATGTCCACTTAGCCCCAAAATGCTAGGGCGTTCCACCAAGGGATCCATACATCCTCATATCCAATCATCTAGCAAGGAGTGGAGACTAGGACATCACATGATCAAGTGTAATGCTATCTCTATATGATAAACAAGTATACCAAGTAAAACACCATCAAAACCTATAGCACATCATCATCCATGGCATCATCAAGTACAAGTTGGGAGGTAACAACTCCTATCTTCAAGTTGCTTGTATTTGCGTGCGAAGATTAATTCATACTAATTGCTATCACGAAAGTATCTTTAATGTTGCAAAAACTGTTGGTTTGTTAAAGGTCTCATCAATTGAATGGTTGATTAGAGTACTGCATCTTGAATATAAAGATGCCATGGTTGTATATATATAACAATCAACTTGAATAGAAAGCATCATTCAAGAATTTTCTTGGTATAATTCTCTCGATATAATCACAAGAAGTGAAAAGCAATGCACGTAGAATGGTACGGTGTGTTGATTAGCATAGAAGAAGGAAATACATATGAGACAGTGCAGAGGAAGTTGAACATTTAAGTGAGGTGGGGATCTAAAGCAAGATGATGGAAGTTGAAGAGTTGTGCAAACAAGAAAAAGTTTGGAAGTTGAACAATCAAGAGAATACATAGTTAGAATATGCGTTAAGAGAGTTAGCCAAGTTAGATTGCAGAGTTGGACAAGAGTCAAGAAGAGCATCGGAAGATCTAAGACTCTGTTGTAATAAAATCTAGCACCCTCAAAGTTGTAAAGTCTCAAGCACCAAGGTGCCAGTTTTGTGCAACTTAGAAAGGCTACCCATTGTTACCTTAGCATCTCTTCCTCTCTCTTTTGGTTGGCTCTTCTCCAACTCAAGGGGGGATTTCCTAAAGGTAGGATTATCAAAGCTATGGAGTGGGGGCTCAAGGTGAAAATCAAGAGTAAGCCTTGATAAAACAAAGTGTTGTAGTATGGTTCGTGGAAGTAGAAATGGAAAAGTGTAACATACAAAATATGTATAATATTAAGTAATAATAATAAATCATAAATAATAATAATAATAATGAATAGTTATTAATTGTCTAAGGGGCGCATCCTTTCATGGATAGTCACCATATGTGCCTTTAGGTTCTCTATATATTTGGCACATTCATCATTGTACATCATCAATCTATCTATTATCTTATCTCATTATATACATTCTTATTCAGTATATATTCTTGTCTAGTATGGATTACGGTTGTTTACCCCATTTATGATGGATGTCCGTGGTAAGAACCAGACTGGTTCTTTACATTGGTATCAGAGCTACGTTTTTGATCTCGGCCCTTGGCCACAAACTTTTATTAGACCTTGTCTGATTCAGTCTTTAGTCTTTGAATACCCCCCATATCTCAGAGTTTCTCTGATCTTTCCAGGTTTTTGACCACATTCAACCCTCGGGCCACAAAAAAAAAACTCAGAAATTCCATTATACAAAAAAAAACAAGAAAAAACAAGTTTCCATGAAAGTAGATTTGGGATGGATCATTGTCAAAAAAATGCAACATATTACTTCAAGAATTCGAAAATTATATCATTTTGTTTTGTCAAGTGTCGCAACTACAAAAACAAAGGTTCATGAGAAGACAATTCGAGCTAGAACAAGAGACGGGTCTTTTTCTAATCATGCTTTGAGGACAAAGCATTTTTAAGGGGAAGTCAATGTAACATACAAAATATGTATAAAATTAAGTAATAATAATAAATCATAAATAATAATAATAATGATGATGATGATGAATAGTTATTAATTGTCTAAGTTACACATCCTTTCATGGATAGTCACCATATGTGCCTTTAGGTTCTCTATATATTTGGCACATTCATCATTGTACATCATCAATCTATCTATTGTCTTATCTCATTATATACATTCTTATTCAATATATATTCTTGTCCAGTATGGATTATGGTTGTTTACCCCATTTATGATGAATGTCCATGGTAAGAACCATATTGGTTCTTTACAAAAAGGGGGTATGGGAAACAGAGGAAATGGAGGAGAAACAAGGGAATAAAATGATGAGGGACCGATGCCTATCAATTTAAGGGCTAATGGAGTCACGAGACATTGGAAAATAAGTGGACTGATTTTTCATCGTCAAATACTTTGAGGTAGGCTATGAGGTAGAAATACTAATTTGACACCTTCCCATGAAAGATCTAGTTTGATAACTTCATCAATTAATTGTATAACCAAGGTAAAATGAACTTATTAGATACATTGAATCTTAAGGTTCTTGCTGGAAATTATGATGTGGAAACTAATTTTGGAGGGCTTAATTTGCCACACATCAATTTAACATAAAGGTGTTATCTACTAGTTGAATTATTGTCCAATCGACAACCATATATGATAGAAGAAAGTAATACAAGCATAAATAAGACAATAGGGAGAACCTTTTCACATTGCTTATTCCAAGATGAGTAGTGTTCTCATTCCTAGGCCTTTATGTTAGAGTCAAAGCAAGAAGTTCCTACAACACATTTACAACAAATGAATGGCATATAGAATAACCATACTACAAAACAATAATACCTCACTTCTTCATTAATATTCAAATTTGATACACAAGAGAGCTCAACATCATCATCTCCAAGCTGCTTGGGGGTTTGGGGGCAAAGCCCCTGAATTTTTTTTTTGGGTTGTTTTTAGTCCATTTTTGTCCTATTTTTGGTAGGCCTGGCGATTTTTTCGATCGTGGCACAATATTATTGCAAGATTTAAGAGAATATCACGATATTTTTGCGAAGGAAAATACCGTGATTTTTTCCCTCGAAATTATCATCTCTGAAAATATTGTGATGTTGTTGATATTCTCATGATATTGGAAACACTGGATAAAACAATAAAATACTTCTCCTTGGAGAATGCTTCATAATCACCATCCCAAAAATAGCAAGTGGTCCACAAGATGCATGCATGCATGCACATACAATAGAATAATGCTATTCAAGTAACCACTTCCATGAGACTAGTCAACAAATGATAAAATGTTGAAGTGGTTACAATACTCCTCCATATGTGCACCCTCCATGAATGATGAGTGAGAAAATAATAAAATAATCTCCCTAGGAGAATTCTCCATAACCTCCTCCAAAAATAGTAATGTGGTCCATAAGCTGCATGAACATGTGTGCGATAAATATTGTCCATGAAGCATGTGTGGGCTAGGCTGCGGGGGAGCGCCCCCCCTCCCCCTCGCTCCCGCTCCCGAAGAGCGCTCCCAAAGGGAGCGTTTTTCGGGAGAGCGCTCCCTAGGAAAAAAAAACGCTCCCTGCCTTAAAAACGCTCCGTGCCTTAAATACGCTCCCAAAAACGCTCCCCGTCTTAAAAAGTCTCATAACCATGCTTGGAAGCAGAACTTTTGGGTGAATATGATGGTGATCATATACTCGGAGGAGACATGCCACATCCAAGCTGGCTGATTCCTCATCACATACATGGTGGACATTATCAGCATGATTAAGCACAGGGATTTTGTTGATCCCTTGATTTTTGAAGCCAACTTATAGCTGCCTCTTGGACTTGTAGCTGCT
>ML778358.1:219798-242296 GCA_009831015.1 Picea engelmannii
TGCAACGTGCAGTTCGTAATATATGTGTACTAAATGGTTGATGCTTTAATGATCATCACTAATCAATTAGTTAAATGATCTTATATCTATGTTTTCATGTTTTTTGCAATTGATTCAACATTCTGCATGTTTTATATTTATATATATATATATATATATGCATCAAAATATATATTTTTTATGTATTATATAAAAAACACTCCCGCTCCCGTAGATTTTTGAAAATCTGCGCTTCCCGCTCTCACTCCCGCTCCCCGCTCCCAACAGCCTTGGTCCTAGGCATGCTGATTAAACAACCCAGATCAGCCTATTTATCTTAGCCTAAGTCTAACTTAGGCAATCAACAAAAAATTCTGTTTGAGTGGATTGTGGGGCCCAATCTAGTGGGGTGCACGGCTTAGTGTTTTGTGGGGCCCAACCCAAGTGGGGCGCACCTCTTTGGAGCTTTGGAGGCTGATCTTGGCACACAATTCAAGGCAGAAAGGTGGCTGAAGATGAGATAAAGAGAGGGGCTAAGGGTGAGGGACACACACATTCCTCATTTGTGAGATTGAGCAAGTGAGCAAGAGAAAGAGGGTGATCTTCTGGCTAAGAAAGAAGGGCAACCTGGGCTGAGGAAGAGGGAAGCACAGCAGCAAGAGTGCAGGCTGTACCTACAACAGAAAAGAGGCCGAGTTTGTGGCCGTACAACAACTCAAGAGGAGGCCGTACCTGAGGCCAAACAACAACAGAAATAGAGACGATTTCTTAGGGCCGTACTGGGCATTTTCAGCTGGCTGTACAGGCCAGATTTGTTGGGGAAGACAGGCCGTACAGCTGGGCCATATAGTCAAGAAGTTGGCAGAAATTCTGTAAGAAAATTTCTGAGTGTTTTCGCTGCTGTAATACTTATTCCTCTGAGGCCAATAAAATCCCTCTTTGCTGGTGTTCCCCACATTGGGGTTTCCAGGGTATTTCTTGTGTCCTTGTTTATTATGTGCTTGGTTTTCTGTTAGTTTATGCTGTGCTATTTTGGTTTATAACTCAGCTGTAATATGTATGCATAATTTTCTGAGTTTATATCAGCATTGAGTAAATTCTGGTTAGATAAAATTATTGGCATAATATTCTGTTGCTGAGTTATAGAAAGTCAATAGCATAGAAGACCTAGGCTTGGAGGTCAATGTCAAAAGGGGGAGGTTTTCTCGAGAGGAGGGTTTTCCAAAAGGTCTTTGGGGAGTGATGGAGGGAGTCAAGGAGCTCATGTCGTCTAGGTACACAAAAATCATTTTCTTTCGTCGAAGGAGACAATGATAATCTTGATGCATGGAGGGTATGGAAGGATGGTCACGGGCTAGGAAAAAATGAAGCCTCAGATGCATGGACTTACTTTAATCATCGTTCTAATGATTCATGGGGTGAGACCTATGAGGACAAGACAATGAGGAATGCTGAACTGTGTTGGGAAATAATTCGGGCACTGCCTCCGAAAAGCATGTGATAAAAACTCGCAGTTTGTTGTGATGGTAGAGGGAGAAGGGTAATTAGACATGATGCGTAAGGTGGGTGGAAAATTTATTGGCATATTAAGCGCTGACATGGGTTGTGTTGTGGTGACTGTTGGGGGACCTTGAGGTAGGGAGGAGGAGGATGGAGAGACAACATGAAGAGTAAAAGTCTAAAAAACATGATCAGCAAGGGGGATCTGGTGGGAGATTAAAAAATCTTGAATATGGGGGATCAAGGATTGGTTGGAAAGAGTGTAATCCACCATACTCATTCCCCCACCATGAGGGAAGCAAGTAAATGTGATGGAATTTAGAAAGCAAGGTACCCCATTAAGAATATAAAGACCATTTGACACTCAATTAGAGAAGATGTCGCCTGTAAGTTGTGACAAGATTATTCCCATCTTCAGAGGCTCTTTGCAAATCAAAATTCTTCAAATACATTATACAACTTTTGAATGCAAAGCTCATCATCTATAAGATCATGTATAGGCATCTAATGGGTCCCGGTGTAGGATTTCAAGTCACCCAAAAGAATAAAGCCACCCATCGAGGAATAATGAGATGTCTCAAGATAAAGGTGTAGGTGTAGATCATCATCCTTGTGCAGAACGAAGGATGAGGAAACAAGGTGGAAATAACAAATTGCAATGAAGGCATTCCAAAGAGGAGGTGGGCCCCTTCGGACTCGAATACACATGTATCTAGAGTGCACATCAAAAGCCAATAGTGAAACCCTACACCAAAAGCAATCATGAATGAGACATGCCACCCCCACTAGAACTACAAACATTGCTTGATCTTCGAGTCCCACACATAGAAGCTGGGACCCAATAGTAACTTATAACAAAGGGAGAGATTGAAGGGATCTCATGGGTCTCAGTGAGGAAGATAAGATCTTGTTGT
This sequence comes from Picea engelmannii, assembly GCA_009831015.1. NCBI lineage: Eukaryota > Viridiplantae > Streptophyta > Pinopsida > Pinales > Pinaceae > Picea > Picea engelmannii. The sequence goes on from ML778358.1 coordinate 222,192, forward strand.
GAAACCACATCACGAAAAGTACCATGAGAAGACCATACTACACGATTGCAATTCCAACAAATGATAGAGATGCTACCATCTCTCATTGAGACCTGACAAAAACGTAATTTAGTCGGTCAAGCATGTGACCATCATGCAGGGGGAAGGTAGTCACAAATCACTGCCTTGCCATTGGGAATTACTACCCATTTCTTATCATTCCTTGCACCCATGACTTGAGCATAGGCCTCTTGGAGCTCCTCCATTTGAAGTCGTGTGAGATCCTCTTAGAGTTTTTTGACTTGTTGAAAGGCCTCAACATCAGTTTCCCAGAATACTTTTGTGATTCATCAGACAGCTCCTTGTTAGATGGCCATGCTCATGGCATGCTTTGCATTAAAAGAGTATTTACTTATAATCAATGGCTTGGACCCACTCGTTATCTTGGCACTACAGTCCAGGGTGGAAGAGATGTGTCACATGTGTCAAGTGCATGTATCAACTAAGTATTGACATCCGACTTCTAATACAAAAAAAAGAAAAAGTAGTGCAAAATGCAAATAAATAAATAAAATAGGGTTTAAAATAGCATAGATCCATCTTAACCCCATATCTTTTAAGCATTGAGAGATTTGCACATGGTTTTGTTTTATCCATCTCCATGCTTAACACTTCTAGGTTAATATGGATCTATGCTAGTAAAATCCAAATCCAAACATTTGTTACAAGATTCCTTGGTCTTTTACAGAAGATCTAACTACTGATGTATATGTGACACTTGTGACAAAACTTGGCCTCTAATTGTTTAACTTCGGAAGGTACTAACTTATAGTTGACTGACAAGGAATTGATGTTATATATCTGGTGGTTACCATGCTATAGCTTTTTCTTCCCAGCATTTTTCACCTGCATAGGTGGACTGTTTGTTTTGAAAAGTCTCAAGGACTCTCACAAGAGCACATTTTGAATATCTTTATCTGGTACCGCATATGATTCTATTCTCATGTTATCTTCAATGGTAAATGTAAATCATAGAAACTATTTTTAATTTTTAGTTACCTTGAGAAGTTTGCTGACTCGTGAAACTTTCATATGGACCTGCTTAATTGCAGAGTTCTTTTTGGTATTTCGTGGCGGTAAACTCCAAGAAAGCACAATATTTTCGAATATAGGAGACAGCACAATATTTTCGAATATCGTAGAAGACTGGAAGTTCAAATATCATATTCTTAATACTTTTTTAATCGTGGCCTATTGGGAGTGGTTTTAAGTGTTGGAATTTTGTTTCATGTTCTGTATGTTTTTCTCAGTTTGTCCTTTCTTGTGCAAGAATCTTTGCTTAATAGTTTTTCCATGAAAATTTCCTGTGGATTGCTTTCCATCATTATGCAGAAACAAATACTTTAAACTTGATACAAAAAAAACCTATTTAGTATCAATCATAGCGTTAAAATTGTCAGCATTTTCTTGTTTGCTTCTGCGGATGAAGAATATTCAGTTCTATTGTCTGAATGATTGGTGGACTGTTATGCAGGAAAGAGAAATTGCAGCTGCTGCCGAGAAGTTGGCCGAGTGCCAGAAAACAATTCTTGTGTTAGGGAAGCAATTAAAGGATCTTGCTTCTCCAAGTGTCTCTCCAGATCATTCCTCCTTATCTCCTGATTTTCCTATGCCTGACAAGGTATCTCCTAGTACAAATTTGCATGCTTCTCTTTTGGACCACATGAAATCTGACAACAAAAGTGACAAAACACAAGAGCATAATTTATCAACCGAGGTGCCAAAGACCAAAGAAATTCTATGGCCTAGAACTGACAGGGAGAAAAAAACTCAGCAAGAATTGGCTATTACAAAACCCCGCAACACTGGATTACTCTATGGTTGGCAGACGCCAATAGATACCCCTAGAATCAGTGTAGATCAAGTTGAGAAACAGTCTAGTGGAGGCAACTCCGATAATGCTGCAACTGTTGTCTCCCCCGCTAAATCTCCTGGGAGATTCTTGAGTATCAGGACTAAAGGGACAGGAAACAACACTTCAAAGTCAACAAGTGGCGGGGAGGCTGTTTCCACGTCACCAAGTAAGCATACTCATAATCATAGTGGAGGCGGGTTTAGCAGATTCTTTTCTCGTACAAGAAATGTGCATTGAAGCAATTACATTCCAAATCTAATCCAGAGAAGATGATATTGTAATTAATTTCGTTATGATTTTGATGTATGGAGCTTGAATCTGCTCAGCAACTATGTCGTTGTCATTAACTGGTCATTTGGCACTTTCTCTCTCTCTCACTGTCTCAATATACAGTCAAATCTCAAGGACATTCGGTCGATAAGGAGAGCTCTCGGATGTTTTGTTTGTGCATCTCTCTACAATAACTCATTGAGAATGAGAGGCTAACAATAGATTTCTATATCATGAAAAGCTCAACCGGAGATTAGTCCCATGGTGAAAGTAAATAAGGGTTGTTTATGTAGCAACGAGCTAGAAGAAAATTAACAAATGCAGTGCAAAACTGGCAAAGTTGAAAGCATTCCATAGACTACATGTGGCAATAAGAGCTTGTGGAAGTATAGAAAGTGGGAGTTTTACCGATCAACATGACGATGAAAGGGTTATGCTACTGTATAGAAATGACATAAAAAGCCTTGGGTTTTTAAGGTCATCAAAACAATGGAATTCGACGCTGTGTAAAGATCAAAGGTTGGCTTAAAAATATGTTTGATGTAAAATGCTACCACAATATAATCTGTCTCAAATGACTTCCAAGTATAAATTATTTTATTAAAATGCTATCACAATATAATCTGTCTCAAACGACTTCCAAGTACAAATTATTTTATTTCATTTGTTCTTTTCTGTTCTACTGTTTCCTTTCTTACCATATCCATGATAATCATACATGGTTTTCAAGCAATCAACATAGATCCACCTTAACTTTGGATCTATTAAGCACCAAGAGAGATCCAAAAAAATTGAGATGCAAATCTATTGGTATGTAAAAGATCCTAAATTAAGATGAATCTACATTGGTGTGCATATATATATATATATAATCTTTGGTATGTGTCCTTTGCTTGGTATATGCCTTCTAACAAAGATTGCTTTAGATTTCTCTTCATCCAATGGTTGATATAATTTGATTATTATAGTGTTATTTACACATATAAATATTTGTATAAAATATTATATTCAGCTGACATATAGTGAGACGGAGAAATGGGATGGATGTTACAATCTCTTTAATACCGGGTTGTAGAATGTGCCTTGCTTCTCTTAGTACATTAAATCATTAGTCAATCCCTATTACTTTTACATAAAATTGCTTTATACTCTCGAACTAGGTTGAACGTAGCTCCATCCTTTTTGTCTGTCCTTAATTGTTGGATGGACTTTCTGTTTGTATGATGGGAGCAAATGAGTTTGCATTCCACTCAATAATTCAGAAAGACAACTGTGTCTTATAAGACATCTGTTCTATATGTAGGCTTCTTCAATTTTAGAGTCGAGCTTAATGGTGTGTATAAATTTGGTAGTGGCAAAATAACAATTTGAAAAGGGTCTCAAATATGTATATTCAAATATAATGTTGATCACAAGATAAAAGTGGAATATTACAAAACACAAGAGCTCAAAGTTTACTTCGTGTCTCACCTAAGTGATTGATAGATTGTTGATTAAGCACAAAGTATTATAGTGAATAGATACAAGATACCAATGAGGCCATGCATTGATATTGGGATGATCACAAGATAAAAGTGGAATATTACAAAATACAAAAGCTCAAAGTTTACTTCATGTCTCACCTAAGTGATTGCTATATTATTGATTAAGCACAAAGTATTATAGTGAATAGATAAAAGATGCCAATGAGGCCATGCATTGATATTGGGATGCTGGCTATTTATACATAAAATGTTAATTTGAATAGATACAAGATTCTAATGAGGCCATGCATGGATATTGGGATGCTGGCTATTTATACATAAAATGCTAATTGGTATGACTCTTTGCATTGTAACTTTGTAACATTAGATGAGATAATGACTACCCTCACCTAACACAAATGTTATAATAATTATCGTTCATACTCATTGACTAATAATTATGACATTTGATAGACATGTCAGCATAAGATGATTTATGCATCTTCATTAATGTCAATTTAGAAATTATCAACACACTCCTTAGTAATCTCTCACTTGACAATTTTTCTTGACAAGGTTGTATGGCCACCTTGCCTATGCACTAAACAAACTTGGTAATTTTTCTTGACAAGGTTGTATGACCACCTTTCTTATGCACCAAACAAACTTCCTTCCACCTAAAGCCTTGATCAAAGCATTTGTTGCAGTGTCTTGAGTCTTCACCTTGAGTAGTATCATCTCCCTTGACTCCACCTTTTCTTTAATATAGTGGAATCTTACCTTGAAATGCTTTTTGTTCTTGAATAAAACTTGGGATTCTTTGTCAAATTAATAACTCTCATTGCCACATTATAAGGGCATGGGCCCTTGTTTGAAACCAATAACAACACACAATCGTTGACACCAAACCACTTTTTTAGAAGCTTCTGTAGCAAAGAGGTATTTTTCCTGTGAACTAAATAAGCAACAACTTATTGTCTTTTGCTTCTTTAACATACAATCCCTCGAAACAAGGTAAATATATAGGCATATGTGGACCTTCGCTTGTGCACATCACCACAAAGTCAGAGTTGACAAAACCATGTGCTTGAAGCTTGTTTTCATCTCCATTATGATAAATAACATAATCTTTGGTGCCTTGTAGGTATCTTAATATTTTCTTGACCATTGTTTGATGTTGTTTACATCAATTGAGTATAAAACTACTCAAAACTATGAATGCATGGGCTAAATATGGTCTCGTGCCCATCGTTTCATATGTTAGCAATCGCATTAGAATATGATACTCTTACCATCATTTGCTTCTTCTTCTTGCATACTTAGGAATCATGTCATTATTGTACAACACTCCAATTTGAAATGGAGTATTAACTGACGCACACAAGTCCATCCTAGAGAGTTCAATCATGTTTTCAACATACTTGCTTTGGATAATCCACAACTTTCTATTCTTGTAGTGTCTCCTCACCTCAATATCCAAAGAGTAATGCAATGGACCAAGATCCTTAATGTCAAATTCACTTGATAATAAAAATCTAGTTTTCTCTACTAATTCCTTGGAAGCATTAATCAAGATAATATCAACAATATATAAGACTAGAATTAATAAAGTGATTGCCTCCTTGCTCGTAGTAGACATAACGATCAACATCACTTCTTACGAAGCTTTGTTCAATCATGTATCTATTGAATCTTTGGCACCACTGTCTCAAGGCTATTTTAGAACATTCAATGATTTCTTCAACTTACACACCAAGACATATCTACCACTCACCTCAAATCCTTATGGTTGTTGCATGAAGATTTCCAGCTTGAACTCTCCATGAATAAAATTTGTCTTCACACCCATTTTCTAAATTTCCCAAGCATAAACGGATGCCAATGCCAATCACAACCTAATAGAAGCTAATTTAGTCATTGGGGGGGAAGTCTCGTCATACTCTATACCCTCAACTTGAAATATCCCTTTGCTACCAATTGAGCTTTGGATATATCCATAGAACCATCAACGATATACTTCATAAACACCCATTTGTGATCCATTACTCTCCTACCTTTAGGTAATTCTTGTAAATGCCAACTTTGATTTTGTTGAAGGGATCGCATTTCTCCCTCCATAGCTTTCTTTCATTAAGTCACTTCATTATTGCTAAGAGCCTCTTGGACATTTATGGGTTCATCACACATGGAAGACCAAGCAAAATAACTAAAATTAGAAGGCTCAAAACCATTCCTATTGTGTATTAGATAACTTAGTATATGGATGACCAAATATACCTTCACTTAGGGATTGGCAAACTAGTGCACAAACAAAATCTATTCTAGCTTTCTCAATCAAAATTGATTTCAAACGTTTGATTTAAACAAGACAAGGGTTTTAGAGGGAAATAAAGAGAACCTATAAAAGAGCACCAAGGTCTTCAAATGGTTGACCTTTTGCACATGAGGTGCAGGGGGAGGAAAATGACTCTTTATTCACAATGGTTTCCAAGAGATACCTACACAAAACTACCAAACAAAAACTTTTATGCTTTCCAACAAGGGTGAAACTTGAGAGATGCCCAATATTTATCAATGAGACATGAACATATGAATAACATAAGCCAGGAAACAATATATTTTTTTAGGGGAAAGAACGATGCTTATAATAAGAAAATATTACAATGGAATAATTTTTTGAGGGGAAAGAAATATGCTTATAATAAGAAAATATTACAATGGAAATAGCTACCTTGTACATGCGAGTGAGATGGCTTCCAATCTCCAACCTTTTGGGTTCTTTTCCTTTTTTAAGATCTCCAAGGACACATGCTTTCTCCAATATTGATCATATTGTGGGTCCTAAGTGTGAAATCCAATAACATAACCTTAATATTTAGTGCAAATACATGAACCCCATGTTAAGGAGGTTTTTTGTAAGGGTTTTGGTCTTCCCTAGGGTTTTTGCAGGGAATACCACTCTATTAGTTGATGAATCCTAAAATTTTGCGGTTTACCTGCTTTCTAGTGATTGAGATTGATTTTTTGAACCTTGTGTAAGTAGGACACACACCCTTGAATCCATTTTGATGGTGTTCAAGGGACCATGTGAGTATGCACAAATAAGAGAGCAACACCATTACTTTCAAAGTGAAAAGTGTGTAGAATATTAAAATTAATAATATTCACATTTTCTAATGATTTTCAACAATTTCAAGATTAGTTGATGTTCATAGACTACATGGTGATGTTGTTGGGAGTTAACATTGATTGTCACAATGTGGGGGACCTAGTGTGTCAATAGAGGTCCCTTGGAGTATGAGTGCAAGAGGGAAGCATATGGCCAAAACACATCATTGTTTTTAATCTACAACATGAAGAGCCATGAGAGGAGGTCACTCACTAGAAAGAAGGAAACCATCCATAAAAACAACCAAGGATATAAATAATAACCTTTCTTTTCTCCATGAGTCGGGAATACCCATGCTCACATGAGTATTAAGTCAAAGTACCAATATAGGACCATAGGGTCATGATAAGGGTCAGCTCATGATAAATCAATACATCTGTTGGAATAATTGAAGTGATAAGTTCTAGAAGGGGCACAATGTCTAGCTCAAAATTGATTTCAAATGTTTGATTTAAACAAGACTAGGGTTTTATAGGGAAATAGAAGAGAACCTATAAAAGGGCACCAAGGTCTTCAAATGGTTGACCTTTTTCACATGAGGTGCATGGGGAGGAAAATGACTCTTTATTCACAATGGTTTCCAAGAGACACCTACACAAAACCGCCAAACAAAAACTTTCATTCTTTCCAACAAGGGTGAAAACCAAGAGATACCCAATATTTATCAATGAGGCATGAACATAAGAATAGCGTAAGCCATGAGCAATAGAATTTTTGAGGGGAAAGAAAGATGCCTATAATAAGAAAATATTACAATGGAAATAACTACCTTGTACATGCGAGTGAGATGGCTTCCAATCTCCAACCTTTTGGGTTCTTTTCCTTTTTTGAGATCTCCAAGGACACATGCTTTCTCCAATATTGATCATATTGTGGGTCCTAAGTGTGAAATCCAATAACATAACCTTAGTATTCAGTGCAAATATGTGAACCCCATGTTAAGGAGGTTTTCTGTAGGGGTTTTGGTCTTTCCTAGGGTTTTTGAAGGGAATAACGCTCTATTACTTGATGAATCCTAAATTTTTTCGATTTACATGCTTTCTGGTGATCAAAATTGATTTTTTCAACCCAATGTAAGTAGGACACACACCCTTGAATCAAATTTGATGGTGTTCAAGGGACCATGTGAATATGCACAAATAAGAGAGAAACACCATTACTTTCAAAGTGAAAAGTGTGTAGAATTTAAAATCAATAATATTCATATTGTCTAAAGATTTTCAACAATTTCAAGATTAGTTTATGTTCATAGAATACATGGTGATGTTGTTGGGGGTTAACATTGAATGTCACAATGTGGGGAATCTAGTGTGTCAATAGAGGTGCCTTGGAGTATGAGTGCAAGAGGGAAACATATGGCCAAAATACATAATTGTTTTTAATCTACAACGTGAAGAGCCACGAGAGGAGGTCACTCACTAGAAAGAAGGAAACCATCCATAAACAAAACCACGGATATACATAATAACCTTTCTTTTCTTCGTGAGCCAGGGATACCCATGCTCATATGAGTATTAAGTCAAAGTACTAATACATGACAAAGGAGTCATGATAAGGGATAGATCATGATAAATCAATACATCCACTAGAATAATTGAAGTGATAAGGTTTAAAAGGGGCACAATGTCTAGAACAAAGAAGGCCCATCGCTGAGAGGCCTCACATGTACAAACTCAATGATTTACAAAATGAGAGCTATACACAGCCAAAAAAATCACATTGTGCTTCATGTCATGTTGAGATGACATTTGTCTGAATTTGTGATGTGCACCCAACTGAACTAGGAACTCCTACCCAATATGCACATGAATCAAGGGAATTTCATCAATCATCCAAGCCATCATGCATCTTCTCCAAGATACCCCAAATGACAACACTCATCTCATTGATGTACTTAGATGAATCACTTTTTCTAATATCTTTATCACTTACATGTGCATTTCCGTCATGTAAGACTAGACTTACAACCTACCTTCACAACCAACTGATCCCTGCTAATGATCATCTCAACATATGGGTAGGGGAACCCATTTCTAGCTTCACAGTAAGGGCATTACATCCTCCCTCATATAGAACTATTTCCATCCTTAGCAATTTCTCCAAGAACTCTACTATTCTTCAATTTTTATTGATCAAACCAACGCATCCATTTGTGGTTGACTCCTAACCACTTCGCAATGCCACTGGAAGAATCACCTACAATTGCATATTGTTGAAATTTCCTATTGAACTAAAGTTCGTTTTCCCAAATTCTACCACAAACTGCTTCCTAGATGCCAAAGATGTTGCTACAAATCAACCTTCACCAAGAATTCCACTCAACTATCCAACACGACACTTATACAAAATTATTATTGCTTCAATACTTTGACCAATCTCCCATGCTTATGTACATTGACCTCCCCCATGCTTTCAACTAGTTGGGTTATGAATCCAACTAAAACCATGAGAATGTGCTTCTTCATTCCCAAAAAATCAATTCCATCAACACTTCAGTTTTCTGTACAACTTTATTAAACAAAGGAAAGGCATCCACCTTCCTAAAAACTATCAAGTCACCACCTATAACTCAAAATAATCTCCAAGCTTCTTCATTTCTACCAGTGCACCAACTTCATGACACCTTCATGTCCACTATCCCACTCTTGGGTAGGAATCTTCCTAAAATGACCTTAATGTGAAGAATAGGATGACTAACAAGGACTATTTTTGTTGCAAGTTTCATCATCATAAAAAATATTTCTCCTTTATTGAACTATTCAAAAATATTCTCATTCTCGTGCCTTCTACCCAAGTACTTGGTGATGGCCTTAGAATCCTCCTCCTTATGTTGTATTTGACTGAAATTCTAAGAATAATTGCTTGTAATGTTTTTCAACAGATTTGGTGGAAACTAGTAGACTTCACCCTGTACTGCCTCACAACACTACAAATTTCCAAGATAGATCTATCGATCCTTCACCTTCACTAAATCTGGTGAATCATGCACTGCTTCTGTAGTCACCAAAGGTTCCACCTTTTCCTTCTCTTGTCTCTTCTTGGCTCACCTCGTAATAAACTTACTCATTCCTTTCTTCTCAATGGATGGTTGAGATTGATCAATATCCTCTAAGATCATCCGTTTCAATTTTTTGTATCCAGTTGAAACAACATCAATAGTGCCTTCAACTTGCTAGTCTTCATAATGTTGAATCATACCCATCAAGGGATCATATTCACCAACCCTTCCTTTAACCAATCCACCATCTTGTGATTGAGAGTTCTATTTAATGAGTTCGTTCTTTCACTGCTCAGACCCAACACTTAGGCCATTTTCCATTGAAAACTTGGCATCTTTATGAACCGCCTTCTCTAGTGCACCATCCATAGTGTTGTAGAATGCACTTTAGTGAGTGCCTTTGTCATGAACTATTGAAATGCTTGTTGGTGAAAACTTCATCCTACCTATAACATCCCGCTCCTAATTCACCAATGTGCACAATTGATTGACCTTCTCTAAGACTATATTTTCCAAAGTCTCCAATGCTAGCAATCTACTCTTTGAGTGGACAACACCTTCCTCAACACCCAAGGTTTATTTTCCCGAAACCAACTCTTCTTACTATTGTATGATGAAACAAGGTATATGCATGGACTTATAAATTACCTCAATAAAATTCATGATTGAAATTCTTGGCACCCTCCCCAACTTCATTATATTTATATTAGGTACACCACAAGTCTTGATTCCATCCAAGAACAACAAACAATTCTCATGGGCTACATGAATTGCTTTGGAAAGTTTTAGAAAGTATTGTCCCAAGATGATTCTATGGTCATCCAATGAAACCATCATCAAATATAACATGACAAAACATTCCCCAACCTTCAAAGGTTATAAACAAACTACTCTTGCTACTACAGTCACTGTTGAGTCCACCACCTTAAATGAGGCCATACTACTCTTAGCCTTACGATGAAGTCCTTTAGCACTCTGTTCAATTACAAAGCTATGCGTTACACCAACATCTACCGATATTGCCACCTTTAACCCACTCACAATTGCATTCACAAAGAAAAGGTCATGCCTACCTTCTCCTTGCAAATCATGGTATTAACCTCTTGTTTTGAACTTTCCCAAACCTACTGCCAAGGCACCTAGAATACATAACTCTGCCTTTTAAATTTTTGTACCTAGACTTCCTCCAATGCTTCCAAGTTTTCCTTCAAAGGGAAATTTATAGAAAAATTGTTTTGGTAACATAGAAAACACACAACATACTTACCTATGCACTTAAGCATTATCTGCTACTTCTTTCTACGATGTTTCCATCATCTTGGGCATCCTTTGCTCCACTTAATGATCCTATCTTAGGTTGAAGCTGTTCCTATACTTTGCTTGTTACTACTTTCAACCTCTAAGCCAGGGCTTCAAACCCCACATTGGATTGTTGGAACACCTTCGTGACCTCTTGGATAAACTATCCCAACCTCACAATTGAAACTTTCATCCTTTTCTTCCAAAACTCTTCTTTTTCAAAATCCATGTCACAACATATGCATGTTTGAAGAATTTGACCACATATTCAAGGCTTGGTTTTACCCTCTGTTCTTCCACGTCCATGGAACCAAACACCCTCTCTGAGAATTCTTCCTTCAACCAAATTTATGCTACAACTCTACCACTATTACACTATGGCATGGCTATCTTTCAAGATATCCCAAAGGAAATGCTTCAACAAACTCCACTTGGTCTATGCATCCTTGAATATACAAAGAAGGAATTAGTAAAGTTTTGTGTGGACATATCCATCTTGGTTGCTTGTTTCACCAAGATATTCAATCCACTTCCATCCAATACATTATCTTCAAGCAAACTCTAGCAACCACTTGTCAAAATTGTTCACTAAAACCTGTTGTTGCTTCCAAGTTTTCAAAGAGTGCCCAAAAATGTCTCAAACCACTCCACAAACAACTATTTTCCTCTTGAAATGTGATGAAGAGTGCCCAAGTTAGCTATGAAATAACGTTCCTCAAGAAGTTCCACTTTGATACCACATGTCATGGACTTGTAACCTGTCCTGCCTATTTTTTTTCACTTTTGGCACCCTAGGTTATGCAACTCAAGCATAGGGGCTATACCAACCTCTTACTACAACCAAACTACACCTATTCAATCATGGTCTTTCCCATCACTACACTCTAAGATACAACTTGTTATATTTTCAACTAAGTTTTGCAACCAAGTTATCTAACAAGTACAAACATGTCCAACCTTGGCCTTAAAGAATCCCAAAAACACTTTAACACTTAGTCAATATTCATCAATGCAAGTAATAATAACATTAATCCAAGTAAATATACCACAATACAAAAGTATGGCTAGTACCCAAGGTGGATTCCTTAACTTATTCATATGAAGAATTCTATAAGAATACAACAATGGAGTATGACTACTAGTTGCGACTCATTTTATAGATTTACAAATAACCCAAGGAACGACTGCCTATTTTCACAATACTCTCACATTCCAATCCTTGAAGCATCTGTGTGACTGCCTCCTATAGATCCCTTTCCTCACATGCAATAGTCTTAGGCTATCTTTTCTATTCCTTAGAAACTTTCCAAGTTATGCAAATCCTTCATGAATATTTCCTAAGAATTAGATAGAATTCAAGTTATTCACTATTCCAAAACCCATAATTAGCACCTCATAACTACTTATCCACTCAATGAATGAATCACTCCTTGTGTGAATGAATCACCCCTTGAACCATACTTGAATAAATGCCTTTTCATAATGCTCACATCCTCTTTATATAAGTGGGAGGTGGATATGTAAACTGTCGTGGATATTCCACTAGAATAGTTCGTCACAACTATATGATATGTAAATACCATGGATATACCACTAGAACATTTCATCATAATAGATCTTGTAATACTCTAAAATCTTAGATTATGAAAATTGTTTCTTTAGATCCCAGATTATTTGTTACTAGCTTAGTTCTTGAATTTATGAAATAACATAAATTGAAATGAAAGAAAAAGAAAATAAACACACCATCCACACCATTAAACAAAAAATATATCCTTCTGTCGAGGGGCCAAAATTCCATTTAACTCAACAACATGAATCACGCCATTTAGACTCTTCACTGTTTGGAATGATGTGATTCTCTGGATGGATGGTCTGACAATTAGACTATTTTTATTTCTTTATAAGTTCATTTATTAAGTGTTCAATGACTGCATTCTTAAGAAGGATGGGTTTAGGCTAACCTCTTACCAAAAAAATGTAGATGACACCGCTCTTCAACCAATATCAAACAATAATTTTTCCTTATTGATTAAGCAACACACATCATCTAAGAAAAGGAAGACATATGAAGAAACTACAACGTTTCTAGTTACCATATAACACAAATTTCATAACACCATCATATTCATGCCAATGTATATCCAATGACTGCAACGTTTCAAGATAACTTAAACACAATTATTGTCTTACTAAATCGCTTGTAGCAGACAAAAACAAAGAAAAACAATTCAAGAATTATGTTACTCCACAAGATTTGGCAAAAAATATCTTCTACTCTACACGGGCTTCTGAATTAGACTTCAAAATAATTATTTGTCTGATTCTTTCCCTTATTAAAAAAATCGTTGATCCTTCAAAATGAGGTTGACCTCTTTATTTATACGAAAATGACATGAAAAAATAGCAACAACGTTTGTTTAACTAAAGAAAACATAAAAATAAAGTGGTTCATGTTCACATGAAAACCATCAGTGAGCTCCAGTTATCTCATAGGATTTTCCTTGCCATAATTGGACCACTAGGAGAGAATATCTTCACAGGTATGCATGTATGGAAATTGATGTTGATCCATTGGCATACTGAGCTCATCCTTCATTTCCATGACCCTTTTTCTGAATTGAACTATCTCGAAGCTTAACTATCGTAGGGCCCACGCTTCTCCTATCATCCTGTCAACGAGTCTCTTCAATTGTCCCCTTTCAAGAGCTCGGATCTCCTGAATATTCACTCCCCCTTTCAAGTGCTCGGATTTCTTGAACATTCACTCCAAATTTCGCATCTAGCTCTCCGAACCGTTGGACTATAATTTGCAAATCGACGAAGTCATCGGGAGCGCCGAATTGTGGGGGTTGAAGGTATATCGTTCTCTGGTTTATGTTGTTCCAATTTTCGAGACAATCCTCCCATATCTCCTACATTTTTTGTTGTGGTTTAACTACCAATTGTGCCCAATATTCTGCTGCTACTCTGATCCTGACTAAGCTCTCATCTGCATGCATTATAATGCCATGTTCTCCTTTCCCTTGACCCTTTTGGATCTCTCTAAAATACTCGATTTGTGCCAGTACTTGATGAGCCTTATCTGACTATCTCATCATTTATTTATATGCTACGAGGCCGAGCAAAGTCTCCTCTTGGTAACTTACGATCCTGGTCATAAAAACATTCCTTTCCGATTCGAGCTGAGTATAAATCTCCTCAAATTCAGTTCTCATGAACCTAACCGCATGGGCAGTGTCCTGATAGTATTCCACTTGATGTCTGAGATGCACCAAATCTACTCTCATCGAATTGGATTCTCATTCATGCTCTCTTTCCTTGTCTATAATGGCACTAGATATAGCCATACTTTCCCCCAATAACTCACTTACCCTGGATTATCCTGCGTCCAACAAGGTTTCTTCCGTGGTGATCATTACTACACTATCCAAGGTGATTCTTCTCTTTTTTCTAGTTATTTTCACAAACTTGATTAAATTTTCCTGTCATAAATGATGGCTTGGACATTGGCTACTTCTTCCACCGGCTTTGGGTTTGGCTAGTCCACCCATGAGAGGGAATTTCCTAAACTACCTGGTCTATGAAAATGATTGATTATCGTTTCTTTTCCTTTATTGACTTCAAGCTTATCATGGTCGGTTCCTTCAACTTGTTCTTGAGCTGCTTGAGGCTTCTCAACAACTCCTGTTGACCCCACCTCTGTCCTAACAGACAAATCTCTGATTTTCTTTGTACTTGGAGCATTTCCCATGATCTCTACATCTGCATTTTCGAATGGGATTGATGACCCTTAGAGTGTGGAATGTTCTATAGATCGTGTAGTGATTTCCTCAAATTGTTTATTTCCTTTGGAAAAAACACTCTCATCTCTTTTGGTGGTGTCACCTCTCGATGAATATTCAAGATCTATGTTTCCTTGATCTTTTCATTTCACTGGTGCATCGTTTCTCCCAGTGGAAACTCCATTACCATTCTCATTTTTATCTCTTGGTTCTGCGTGGCCTTTGATGCTACTTTTCTCTTCATCTAGTGGTTGTGATGTTCGGTTTCAGGTGCTATGATCACCTTCAAGTGTAATTGATTTGTTTCCTTGCCTAACTATTTTGGTCCTAGGGACATCATATCTAACACCTATATTACTTCTTCATTCACAACATGCACTGAAGTGTTTACCTCCTCGATGTGACTATATATTGTTATCAAATCAACAATGACATGAGCTACTTGTCCTAGGACTCCTGAAAAAAACCGTTGGCTCAGATTCACAAATTTCTTATCCTCCCTCCACCAGGATGCTAATAGTTGATCGATATTAAGGCGCTCATAGAACTCCAAAAGAATAAACCTACACATTCTCCATATTTTTTTATTTAACATGAATTTATCTGCATTGACACGATGAATGATCCATTCCAATAGCACAACACATGGCACGACGATTTTCTTTGCCGCTACCACATACAACGAAGACTGCCTGATGTTCTGGAAGACTTGGTCATCTAATTCCCTCACCTCTAGGTTTTTGTGAGGTGTAAACTCTGGAAAATATTCATACTCTATTTTGTTGTATAAATCAAGCTTGGAAGGTAGCATTACTTTGGATGTTGTGTTATTATTTATATTTTTGAAGAGAAGAGGTGGGTTTGTTGGCTTCTTTCAGTAGTAAATTTGGGTAATTTTACGACAGTAATTTCGTTGTGTGCGCAATGTTCTATCGTGGAGATGGAGATGAATATTGGACCCCCCAAAATTCATATCACTTGTCGTGGAAATTGCTATGACCAAAGGATATTGTTTCCTACGAGACGATCTAAGGATGTAGTATCACTATCATCGCACGAAAGACACCTAAAAGATGTCGTTGCACGAAATACAACCAAAAGATGTCGTCGCATGAAAGACACCTGAAAGATGTCGTCGTATGAAAGATGAACGAAAGATTTCTTCACATGAAAGATGACTAAAATATTTCTTTGCATGAAAGATGATCGAAAGTTATCATCGCATGAAAGACGACCAAAATTTGTCTTTGCACGAAATAGGACTGAAAGTTTTCATCGCACGAAAGACGATCGAAAGTTGTCATCACACAAAATACGACCTTAGGTTGTCACCTGGGAGACGAATCCAGGCGACGAAGTTTCAATATTGTTGACGAATTATCAATACCATCGACGAGAAAATTCGTCGCGAGAGCGACAGGATCTGAGTATTTAAAAAAAAATGAGATTAATATTAACAAAATATCTAATGGATTAGAGTTCAATACATACAATAATATTGACATTAAAGAAATGAACATGAACCTACACAAAATATGGTAAAATACTATTTCAAATTGATCACATATCTGACAAATACATAATTGATAAACTAATTGTTACTTAAGTCCCCAACTTAATTCTTTCATCATAGCTAATGTGGATTATTATTTCCCGCTACCGCCTCTCAACTATAGATCCCTAAGGAATATGTCATGATATTAACACCAAATCATAATGTATACAAATAAAATATCCAAACATAACATAAAATATTTTAATTAGGGCCTATGTTGAACTTTAGGAAGGGAGAAAAATCAAACCATGTAGGGTCATTTTAATCCATCAACGCCAAAACTATATGTTCCCCATAGAAACAAAATTCTTTTGTACTTGCTACACATCATAACATATATGAAAATTTAGGGAGGCATGCGTCATAGGAGATACGACTTGAAACACACTGAATACGAGAGTTAATATTATTGACAACCTATGTCCTATACTGCACATAGCCTATTAAGGATGTTCAAGTTTTAAAAAGTGATGAAAATACAACAAATATGACCAAGTCTATGCTTTTATTTCTTCCTCAAATGCAATAATTGATAGATTACATTCATAGCATTTCTTGAAATATTGGAAACATTATGAAAATTTTTGGACTAGTTTTACCTAGCCTTGCCCCAAAGTTATCAAAAATTTACAAGTGAAAGATGAAATCAAAATATGAATAAAAATGAGCAAGATTTGGGTAAAAATTTACAATTTTTACCTCGCCTTAGGAAAATTGATTAGGATAGCAAAAAAAATATTTATACTATGCTATTACAAAACTATTAAGAGTTAAAATACATCCAATTTCGAGCTAGCTAAGATCATGGCTCAAAGGTCATGTTATTTAGATACCCATGTTCTCAATGTGCCTTGGGAGGCTTGCATTAACAACTTATAAATATTTGATTCCCTAGTTCATCTACTCATATCAATTTAATGATCCATAAAACTCTCCAAATCATTGCCCCCCAAAAGGGGATGAATAGTAAAAACCCATTAGTATCCCATTAGTACAACTTTTCTATCACTCAAGGAAAGGAATTCCCTACCCATAGGGGTGTCAACTCACTAATAGATAGATACCTTACCTTTATCTTTGAGCTCCTAAAACATTGACTAATATCAATCAAGATTGTCAAAGGTGCTAGCTATTGTTACTTAGGATTTCAACATAGCTCTAGGTTATAGGTGCATGTCTGTATTTATTTCCATTTACAAGTTCTCCATTTATACCCCTAATCTTCAACTAGTCAAGGATATTAGTGAGGCCATTTGAGATGACATTTACAAAAATTTCCTTTGCATCGCATGTATTTTAGCTTCAAGATTATAATCACTTAGGCCCAAAAGTTTTTATTGGCAAGGGGAATTTGATGCAAGATCATTGTTGATATGAGAAAAGGCATTTGTGCATGTAGGCACAAAAGGAGAGTATGTGCAAACATGTATTATATTTGACATATGTGTGCAAGGTAGAAATGAGAAGGATCAAAACAATATATGTAAGGGGAAGTAAACACAAATGAAGGTTGGGAAAGACATAAATAAGGATGGTGCACAATAAATAGGTTCAAGGGTAGGATGCATAGAAGAAGGTTTCACACACGAAGGTGTGCAATGTAGTTTAAGGGATTCACGAGGAATACCAATAGTAATTTATAAAACCATCAAGAAGGAAGCTTTTACAACCTACATATGGATGTGTTAGTTATATGTTAGTGGTGGAGAAATGTATAAAGGTGCATAGCTTGAAGGATATTGGGTTGGATGGAATCATTAATGAGGAGACTCATACAAGATGACTTTATTTATATGTAACAAATAATAATAATGATAATCAAAGAATCTGTAACTAATTTGATCAAAATAACTAAATTTTGAGAAAGAAAACATGATGAACTTACTTGAGGTCCTATGTTTGAATTAGATCCACAGCTTGAAGTGCTTTCACTTATTCTTGATTGCGTTTTCTGAAACCTTCAAAAACTTGTGCACACAAGAATACAAGAAAAATTAGTTATACTGATAACTCACTAATTAACTTGATCAAATGTAGAAATATTCATTGAGATTAGTATTATAAGCATGTAAGCATTAAAAAATGATGAATCACATATCATGAACACTATATATCAAAGGAATTTCCATCTCAGATGTAACGGCCTGAATAAGATCCTCTTGGTTTTGAGAATAATTTGTTAGAGTTGTTTGATCTTGGAGAAAACAACTCTAACAAATTATTCTCAAAACCAAGAGGATCTTATTCATGCCGTCACATCTGAGATGGAAATTCCTTTGATATATAGTGTTCATGATATGTGATTCATCATTTTTTAATGCTTACATGATCTGAAGGAGAAACAACGAAGTCAACATTGACTATGTTTTTTCTTCATTGGATTGAGAGATGTTTTCTCCAAGAATAAACCACTCCAATAAATGTTTCTCTACTGAACAGGGCAAACCACTTGAAGGTGGAAGATCCTATGGTCCCTCTTCCCCCCTCACATTGCTCTCAATTCCGTAATGTTTTCCTAGGTGATGACTCGACAACCAGAATCATAGGACAAGGAAAAGTCAAGTTGAGGATCATATATGGAAGGATTAGAACACTGCCTGGTGTTCTAAACATCCAAAGATTGGCCAAAAATTTGATTTTTGTAAGCAAATTGGATGATGTAGTGGTAAAAATGGTATTTGAAAAAGAAATGTGCAGGATGGTTCAAGGAGAAATGGTGTTGTTGAAGGGAGTTTGTATTGG
This sequence comes from Picea engelmannii, assembly GCA_009831015.1. Taxonomy (NCBI): domain Eukaryota; kingdom Viridiplantae; phylum Streptophyta; class Pinopsida; order Pinales; family Pinaceae; genus Picea; species Picea engelmannii. The sequence continues at coordinate 241,367 of ML778358.1, forward strand.
AGCTCTGTATAAGATGAAAGGAATCACTATTAGTGATGGGTATAATAGTTCCATTGTTCCTGATATTGGAGCAGAAGAAGAAAAAACTCCTACAATCTCTTGAGAAAAGGTTATGTTGTGGCATCAAAGATTGGGGCATATAGGAGAGAAGGGTCTTTGACTACTACATGGTAAAGGTACGGTTGAAGGCATGTCTAACTTCTCTCTGGATTTTTATTTATGTGAACATTGTGTATATGGGAAGGAAACATCAGGTAAGATTCCCCTCTGGTGCAACGAGGGCAGAAGGAATTTTATAGCTAGTTCATAGTGATGTGTTTGGACCCATGTTGGTTCCATCATTGGGAACATATGTGTACTATGTCTCATTTATAAATGAATTCTAGAGGAATAGTTGGATATATTTTCTCAGGAATAAATCTAAATTCTTTGACAGGTTTAAAGAGTTTAAGGCTCTTGTTGAGAATCAAACAAAGAAAATAATTAAGGTGTTGAAGAAAGATAACGGTGGAGAAATCTATGGGAATGAATTTGAAGAATTATGTAAGAACTACCGTATAACAAGGAATACTACTACACCATATAAACCTCAATAGAATGGAGTTGCAGAAAGGATGAACATGACACTAATGGAAAAATCAAGGTGCATGCTCAGTGGTGTTGGGTTAGGGAAATAATTATGGGCAGAGGCAGTGGGTACTGCATTTTACTTGGTAAACATATCACTCTCGTCATCACTGGATGACAAGACTCCATAAGAGGTATGCACTGGTAAGAAACCTTCTCTCACACATCTCAAGGTATTTGGTCGTGAGGCATATGTTCATGTTCCAAAGGAAAACAAGAGTAAGCTAGATAAGAAGGCTGAAAAGTGTATATTTATTGGGTATAAAGATGGTCTCAATGGTTATGAGATTTGGAACCCAAAAA
>ML778358.1:258155-279982 GCA_009831015.1 Picea engelmannii
GATAGTGACCTAAAAATATATATTTTTTTCCACCTATTTATTTTAGGTCATTTTCAACAGTAAAGTTTGACTAAATTATTATGGTCAACATTCATCGCTTATGCGATGGACAATCTAAGGTCATCGATTATACAACGAACATTTACCATTATAATTCAGTCAAATTGTAGGCATCGAGATTGCGACGAACACGGGGCAGATTTAGAAAAAAAGAACTTTTTCTCTTGCATGTTGCGACAAAAGAGTACTTTCGTCTCAAGTTTTTCAATATGTAGTAGTGTGGAGGAACATGAACATATGCCTCAAAACCAAATACCTTGAGATGTATGAGAGAAGGTTTCTTACCACTCCATACCTCTTGTGGAGTCTTGTCATCTAGTGCTTATGAGGGTGATCGGTTGACTAGGTAACATGTAATATCCACTACCTCAGCCTATAATTCTTTCCCTAACCCGACGCCACTGAGAAAGAACCTTTATTTTTCCATCAACGTCATGTTCATCCTTTCTGTAACTCCATTCTACTGAGGTATATGTGGAGTAGTATTCTACCTTGTTATACAACACTTCTTAAAAAAATATTCAAATTCATTCCCGCAGAACTCTCCACCATTATCTGTCCTCAACACCTTAATTTATTTCTTTGTTTGATTCTAAAAAAGAGCCTTAAACTGTTTAAACCTGACAAAGACTTAAGATTTATTCCTGAGGAAACATATCCAATTATTCCTCGAGAGTTCATCTATAAATGAGACATAGTACACAAATTTTCCCAATGATGGAACCAACACAGGTACAAACATATCATTGTGAACTAGATGTAAAATTCCTTCTGCCCTCGTTTCACCAGAGGGGAATCTTACCCGATTATGATTCCCATATACACAATGTTCATAGAAATCAAAATCCAGAGAGCAGTTAGACATACCATCAACCATACCTTTACCATGTAGTAGTCGAAGGCCCTTCTCTTTGATATGCACCATTCTTTGATGCCACATCATAACCTTTTCTTAAGATACTGTAGGATTTTTTTCTTCTTCTACTCCAATATCAGGAACAATGGAACTATTACACCCATTACTAATAGTTCTTCCTTGCAGCTTATACATAGTTCTAATCCAATCTCCCTTCAACAACACCATTTCCCCTCGAAGCATCCTGCACGTTTCTTTTTCAAATACCATTTTTATCCATGTATCGTCATTTTTCTTACAAAAATAATTTTTCTGGCCAATCCTAGGATGTGCAGAACACCAGATAGTGTTCTAATCCTTCCATATATGAGCCTCAACTTGAATTTTCCTTGTCCTATGATCCTGGTTATCGAGTCATCACCTAGGAAAAAAATACCTCCATCATGCCTTTCATATTCACATAACCACTCCCTGTGGGGAGTCATATGAAAGGATGCACCCGATTCAACCAACCATGCCTCATGATATGCATGTGTGCGTGAAGAAGCCAAGTACACATCCCCTCCTTCTTCCTTGGAGGTCTTTTCTTCTTTAGAGGGAGCACCTTCATATCCCTTCACTTTCTCAATGCTTTTGGATTTGCATTGCTTCTTGAAGTTCCCTTCTTTTCTAGATCTCCAACATATATTTACAAACTTTATGGGAGACTTAGATCTACCCTTAGAATTAGATCTCCCACTTGAGGACACATATCTATTTCTATTCTGGGAGCATCCTCCTACAAATAATGCATCTGTGCTATGTCCTTCCATGTTATTTCATCTCATCTACTTTGATAACAAGGATGAGACCACATCATTGAAACTCAAGGTAGTTGTATTACTACTATGGCCACAACCAGACTATCCCACGAGTCTGGTAAAGAGCACAACAAACTGATACACGTATATTCATCAGAAATTTTAATCTCAACAGATAATAATTGACTTACCACAGTGTTGAAGGTGTTCATATGCTCTGTCACCGAGTCTCCATCTCTCATCCTCAGGTTATACATGTTTTTCTGTAGGAACAATTTATTTACCGGACAATTATACTGATAAAAGTTCCCCAACTTATCCCATAACTCCTTGGTTCCATCTTCCCCTGACACATTCAATAATATTGAATATGAGAGACACAAATGGATTTTTCTCTTCGTCTTCCGATCCAAAATTTTCCAGTCATCTGCTGATGTTCTTGTAGGTGTAGTACCTAGATTCATCGTGACCCACTAATCTTTGTCTACCAACAAATATTCCATCTTGAGCTTCCACAACTCAAAATTTTCCCCATTAAATTCCTTGATCTCTATTTTCGAACTGCTCACCTTTTCTCTTTACCTGAAGAATCAATACCATAGATATCCCACTGTAACAAGGATTATCACAGTCCCGAGCCAAACCCGTAACCACAAAGGCGTCCCCCTGAAGCCAATAATTGCTCTGATACCAAATGCAGATTTTAACTTTGTACAATATTTTATTGCAAACATATTTTCAATAAAATAACATAAAATATACAATGGAAAATACACACATTACATATATATTTTTCACCTAGAAACGCAAATCGGGAAAACAAACATATTCTATATTCATTCACACATATATTTTTTAGAACACAATATACATATAGGAGCCATTATCATCCAAAAACCTAATCCAATGAACTGGATTAGTTAAAAAACCTAATTCCTTAACCGGAAATAGAAAACCATCGATGAAAAACCATGTGTCGAAAAAACACCCATAAATGGATATGAAAATTGAGGACCGCCCAAAAATGGACATGAAAGCCGAGGATTTTTTTTTAGGAGCGCTACCCTTGAACCACTACAACCCCCCAAGAGGGTGCCTAATGACCACCCCTCTTACCCCCCTGCACGCTTGGCGCAACATAGACACTACTTCTAGTCGTGCAAAGAATATAACACATATCCAACACCTTAGGGACAGTCTTGAAGCCAATTGTATGGGTTCCTCTGGGAATCCTCAAGCATCAACTCAACCGATATAGACTTATCTCAATGACTAAGATAGGGATAAGGAGACACCCTATATCCACATAAAAGGAGAAAGAAGCTCTGGAAAATGAGTTTCCAGGGTAAAGGGGATGTTTCTAGAGAATATAGGGAAAGGAGGCTTGCTACATGCGTAACATAACTTTGCACCAAGGGAATTATGTTGTCCTCTTTATCCCTCTATGTTTTTTTTATATCTTCCCAAATAGATTTTGGGAGTTGAATTACGTTATGAATGGGAAAGGGTCATTGGGAAATGAGCCCAACCGAAAAAACCCGCTCGAAAACACGAGATTATTTTATTTTTCATTAAAAATGAGGGCATCTGTGAGTTGCGGTGAGGAAAGGCGTGGATGTCCATGTGTTACACTAGGTAAATTTGTGAATATGATATTAAAGCATATTTATTAAATTATTATTGAGAGGAACTTAATGAAAAATTCTAGCAAGCATTGGGAAAAGGGTTAGGCCATGGTACAAAAGCATAGGTGTGGCTTTTTGTGCTATAACATATGCCCCCTAATGTGTGAGGTCAGAAGGGAAAAATGATGGCCGAAATACATTATGAACTCTAAGAGGCGAGGATGCATCAAAATATCCATAGAGTTTCCCTAACAACTGATCCAAAAGCAATAATCGTCAACAAAGATCAGGAAAGATTTTTGTTTCCCAAGTCGGGCATACCCATGCTCAAGAGTGATAAAGCATGGATTCCAAAGAAAATACACTTAGGATCCATGGTACATATGAAAATATGATTAATTTCCATGGCCATGAACAATACACAATGGATCCATGTGATAAATATTATGTAGCAAGCATGACCACGAATAATACACAGTGGATCCATGTCAAAGTAGATCATAGCCACAAACAGATACACAGTGGAGCTATGTCTCAAGATAAAGAACATAGGATATATGTAACCAAGAGAATGAACAAAATGATCCTTTGTAAGTACCAATGTCTATGAGGTGGCACCATATGAGTTGGGAAGGATCACAAAAGAGGTGGTTCTCGTACTTCACCTGAAGTCTTCACAATGATCCGTCGTGGTACAAGTCTACACTATGTGAATAGATGAGCCAAAGTCAAACATAGTGAGACATCATTTGATTATCGTCCATTGATGTATATCGTTAACAAACATGATACAACCCGCCAACAATGATGACGAGATTCAAGGTACCATGCTACTATCTAAAAAGTGTGAATAAATGAGTTGGCATCGAACACCTGGTAGAAACTATCGAGCATGGGACATTGATGTATTCCCACTTTCAATAGCAAGGGAACCTGTCACTGATGAGTGTAAGCCCCAAGGTACCAAACATAACTCTAGATCCCTCTCCCAGAGAAATATGTGTTGAAGTCAATGGGAGGGAACTCGTTGGAAGGAAGGCATTAAGGCACCCTCCATCATCTAGCATGAGGGGTGGTGGAATGCCAAAAATTTGGAAGATGTTGGATGAAGAGACTGTTAATTGTGATGATGAGACTTGACTTAGGAAGGCCAACTTGCAAGGTCAAAGTATAACTATAGAATGGCAGACATAGGTTGAAAAATTTCCATAAAACATACGCACGACACATTATGTGACTCGAGCAACATGACTATAATCTAGGATACATTTGTTACATAGGAGACATCAACAAACACTCCATATAGTTGGAAGAATAAGCAATCGGGGGGAGAAAAACTCAAATCGAGAAAAATTATCCTAAATCCATACTAAACCCAAAACAATGAGATACTTGACTCAAGATTGTGCTTTGTTCAAGGGAGACAAGACTGATGTCAACAAAAGAGATTAGATTTTTTCCCATTCTTTTTTTATTTTTTTATTTTTTTGTCTTTTTCATGTTATAGAAGCCTGAAAAAGAATAAAATAATTCTTATTGTACAGTGGAGGAAACGAGTGTCGTGGGAAATCAAACTAGTTCCAGAGTGCAAGGAACATACCTATTCTCAATGCAAGGAAATCATGTGCACGATAAGGACACTCAAGGAAATGTCTCCTCCAGGGATAAGGTGTCAATTCACAAAGGCATAAATTGCAAGGCTAGAAAGTAATAGGAATGCACATGAAATTGTTTCAACAACAACATGTTGAAGCTGACATTAGGCCTAAAAGAAAGAGCAGTTAATATGCAGATGCAAATATGTCTCAACTTTGGAAACTAAACTTCCCATCATGGTATTTTTCATAAGTTTAGTCTCCTGGACCCAAAAAAGAATAAAATCATACCAAGGAGAACTCTTCTGGTCATAGTAGGGCCAAAGTATTCCTTTTTCGTACATATTCCAATCGGTATGGAAAATTTTTCAACGTATACCAAAAGGATGCCTCTTCAAAACATTTTTAACGAGTGTGACATAAACATGATCACTCGACTATCTTTTCAATTTTAAGGAGTCTGAAAAGAGCTTAACTATGGACTCCCTCATCCTTTTTCATAAGTTTAGTCGTTTGAGCCCGAAAAAGTATAAAACACAACTTAGGAGAACTCTTCTAACCCTTAGAATAGAGTATTACTTTTTTGTAAGTAGTCTTTTCCAGTCTGAAAAAGGGGTAAACTTGTGTTGGACAGACGTTCCTTCAGATCCATTTGACAAGTGTACAAGGAACAACGTCACTCGATAATCTTTTCAATTTTAAGGAGTCTGAAAAGAGATTAACTATGCAATCCATAATGTCGTTGAGGATAATCATATAATATAGGGATCCCATGGGAAAATTCCAGAACGAGAGAGAGTAAGAAGCATGAAGTTCAAATGCAAACTCATGGCGAGACTAAGCAGGACCCCCGAGCCTAAAAAAGAGACTTGTAGCATGAGCGCTAGAATGGAAAAAGGATTCTATACTAGAGCTCCCATGAAAGGTAGGCTCTACCATCAGTTGAACGATGCTTTAACTAATGAGAAAGGTTTCACTGTTCATTTATGGGGTTGACCCAAGGCTTAGATGGAAATGGTAACTGAGAATGCAACAGTTTGAGTGAAATGCACCCTAACCTAAATGCCAACAATAAACACATTACATGCCCAGATTCGTGTACAAGACTAGGCCAATTGATGGTAAAGGTATCGGAGAAAAATTCCTAAAACCTACAAAAACGATGATAATGCTACAACATTTGATCATTAGTTGAAAATTTGGAGAAAATCAGGAAACTTTAGGAAGTGGGTTTTCAAAATTTTAATAAAATTTGGTATAATTACCCATTTACCATTCCATTTTTACCATTTCACCCAAACAATTTCTCAAGTAACCAAAACCCTTGGAGAGGAAATAAAAAAAAGAGGATCTTGGAGAGACTCCACTACTTTACACCTTCAACAAGTAAGTATTCCATCCTTATATTACATTTCAATCACACATTCTATCATTTTTTTCCAAAATTCAAGCTTAAAGTCACTTTAAAAAATTTGAACCTGCGCATCCGAGGGCTGCCTTAAGGTAACTCACATATGTCTTCATCCGGTGGAAACACCAATCACCGATATCCACGATTGTTCTAAAGTTAGGTGCGGATTCACATAAAGGAAATTGAAAAATCAAGAACTAACTCAAAAACGTTTTGGAAAATGACAGGATGTCCATTCTCTGGAGAGAACATGAACACGAAGAGGTGGATTGAGTAGTGTTCGATAACAATGAGGCCAAGAAAGCTCTATGTGCTTGTGGAATGTATAAAATTTTCCAAGTTGGTGGCATGAGAGCACAAAGGAGACTACTAAATATCGTAATTGACTACTGGAACCTGGATGCTGAGGAATTCATGCTTGATGGATAGTATTTGACCATTACAGTTGAAGACATTTACTTCATTACCATATTATAGAGGAGAGGGGAAGTACCAGACTTCCAATATTGGGGATGAGGCTAGAGTATCAATTAATTTATCAATGAGTACTACGTTTCTAGAACCGAAAAGAGTTGCTCACAAGTGCCAATCAAACAAATAACCAATTTGAGTCTCCAAGCCATTTTATACACTTTGGTTCAGATCATGGGATCCAACTATTTATAGTTGGCATCAAGGGAACAGATGCATTATGGGGTTGAATTCCTAGTCCCTAATATGTATGAATGGATTACTACTATGCTTAACAATATGAAAGCACAATTGATAGAATGCAAGCTTAGGAAGGCAAACAAGTTTTGCTTCAGAAGTGTCCTATGCACATTCTTCTTTGAGAAGGTGCCCATGATGAGCCCACACACATAGATACGAGGACAATTGTGACCATTTCCATCCATGGTATGATGTATTGAGCTCATATCTCGCTTAGGAGGTGGAAAAATGTCCAACCTTTTTGATGATGAATTATTTGGTTGGTGGCAATGACAAAATCCCTTCATCGAGGACTACCCATATGCGGGTATCAACTTCACCAATGATCCATATGTCATCATCCTTGTTGGAGAGAAGCTATAGGACATAGGTAACCTTTCATTTTTTGTGTTATTTTATTTTTAATTTATAAATTTTTGTGAGATCCAAAATACTAACGAGTACCTTCTTTTATGCAGACAGAGCACCCTTGAGACCGAAAAATGTCCCGCGACATAGTCGGCGAGGCAGGAATAAACGATGATGCAGAGAGTACTTTGCGTAGTGTGGGCCTAAATTTTGAGGCCCTCATGTGCAATGCGCCTATGGTGACCATTGACGAACTCCCTATAGGCATGCAATGACATGTCATAGGAGCACCTAGGCCATGGGTCCGATTGTTCTGGTGTTTGGAAAATGATGTAGTTTGTTATGATAGGATGCACCAGCCTTAGGCCTAGATATATTATGTGCTCATAACATAATTTTTTACTTGTATACATTTATATGATCTTCAGGGGATATGAAGCCCCAAACTTTGTACTTGATGGATCTCATTTTGATATATATATATATATATATATATATATATATATATATATATATATATATATATATATATAATTTTTTGTGTGTTATATAAATTTTTTGTTTTACTTGCAAAAGTGTATATTTACATGTGACTATGTGTGCTTTAATTTACTGATGATATACATGAAAATATAACACGTAATTAGAATAAGCATCAACTAAATAATTAGCTCTCCTAGGAACATGCTCATAAGTAATGAACTCAAAAGAACGTTCCAAAAGAAATACCCTAAGGAAAAACCATAATAGCACTGGATCTCGAACGAAATTGATACAGACCATTCAATTGTGAAACAACCAATTGCGAATCCATGAACAATTGGAGGTTATTAATTACACTCGAAAATATGTCTCACAAAAGCTCGATAAATGCACTATATTTGGCAACATTGCTAGTAGTTTCCCCCGGACACACACCTCCAACAGACACTAGCTGAATAGAGGGAGAATAAATCACCCAAGAAGTGGATTCTAGGTGTCGAGTATGGTGACTAGAACCATCTATGAATCCAACGTAAATCAACGACTCCCTGGGCATTTGCAACATAACAGAGGCACATCAATCACTAACACAACAAAAGGACCAAAACAAGTAAAAAAATCTATGTACAATATAAACAATAAAATACAAGAGTGCTAATGCTCAAACCCTTAGGCCTAAGAATAATACTTCTTCAGATAGAGCCCATTTCTAGGCTCAAATAACACATTTCCTTCAAACTCCTCTAGCTCGTAGGATCCTTTCTCTAAAACCCGTCGCATGACATAAGGGACGAACCACATGGGGTTGAACTTTCCTGCCCCCAATTCATCCTTGTCCTGGTCATAGACCAACACAAGATCTCCCTCATAGAACACCCTGGGATGGAAAAAATTATCGTACTGGAACTTGACTTGTTTCATACGCGCCTCATTTTCTAAAGTTGCATATCGACATTGCTCTTCAAGATGTTCAAGGTAAAATAGGCATTCTTTGAGTTGAGTCGTGTACGTAAGGTGCTCGACTTCTATCTTGAGTGAAGGAACTTCACATTCAATAGGAAAAACTAATTCCACTCCATGAATGAGTTGGAATAGTGAGAATTGAGTGGCAATTTTGACTGAGGTCTGGTAATCGCACAAGGTCGGATAAAGCATCAAGTGCCAGTTTGTTCAAGTTGAATTAACCATTCTTCTTAGTATCATTTTTAATGACTTGTTGATAGATTCAAATTGAACGTTAGCCTAGGGATAGTAAGGAGAGGAGTGTTCCTTCGTAAACTTCGACATCATGCGTTTATGAAAGTGATTTCCATGGTCAGTGACAATCTCTCTTGGAACCCTGAACCTAGATATGATCTGGTTGAATATGAATAGTTTCGTTGTGTCCCCATCATTATAAAAAGTTGGCATATCCTCGACCAACTTAGTGAAGTAGTTGACGGCTACAATGATGTAACTATGCCCCCTAGCCTAACTGGGGTGGTATGTCATAAAATCAACCCCCCACTTGGTGAAGGGGCCAACACTGATGACATGAAACATTGGAGCAAGATGTGCACACATTTTCTTAGTGAAAATTTGGCATGGATGACACTCCTTGACCGCTTCAACACAATCCTTAAATATCGTAGGCCAAAAGTATCATGCGTCCATTTTTTTTGGGATTTTTCCAACCCATACAAGTGACCACCACATGCTCCACTATGACAGTCATTCAAAACATCACTTCTTCAAGAGTTAAGCAACGCCAAAGGATCGATTCCACCCCTTTCCAATACAAAGTGTCAACGATAATGAGGTAGTTTTTCTCCAAATGACAGATCCGTTGCCGCTCATCTATCGAGCAGTTCAGAGGGAACTTTAGAGTTTGGAGATATATAAGGATATCCCCATACCATGGATTGGATGAAGAGATGAGGAAAATGTTCTCATCCAGAAATGAGTCTATCGTATCACCTTCCTCATTCTCTACCAGAAACTCTAACATCATCTCAATGAAGACTAAAGACTCCTTAGATTTTGAAAAAATGAAGTCCAAATCAAACTCTTGAAGAACAACAATCCACTTGTTGTACTTCCTGCCAATAATTCTCCTAGTCAAAACATATTGAAATGGATTTACCGTGGTGATGACGATATTCTTTCAAAATAGAATTTATAATGTCAGAGTCACTGGACAACATGAAAATATACCAGTGCTAGTTTCTCTACATGAAAATATTTAAGTTCAGGACCCATGAGAGCGTAACTCAAGTAATAGATGACATGCTCTTGGAGCTCATCATCCTCCTGAACTAGAACCATGCCAATCGAAGACTTAGTTGCTACTAATTAAAACAAGTAGTATCGATTGTAATTAGGGGGAATCAACAAAGGAATCGAAACTAATGCTTTCTTCAAATCATCAAAAGAACATTGTGTAGTTTCATCCCAATAGAATGGGACCCCTTTCTTCAAAAGGTGCATAAATCCCTTTGTTATGTTAGCATAGTTCAAAACCAAACACCTGAGGAAATTCGCCTTTCCTTGTAGGATCTAAAGTTGTCTAGTTGTACGCGGGGGATGCAACTGAGTTATTACCTCAGCCTTCAAGGGGTCAACCATGATCCCTTTTGTCGAAATGATGAATCCCAAAATACGACCAGAGGTTACACAAAAAAATACACTTGTGTGGATTCAATTGGATCCTATAGAAATGACACCGTTCAAAAACTAAGTAGAGGTGTAAGATATGTTGGTCCCTCTTGCGCGAGTGAGTTGTGAGGTCATCTAAGTATGCCTCCACTATGTGCTTCAAGTCATGAAAGTAAAACATCATGGCCCAATGGAATGTTGAACCAACGTTTTTAAGACCAAGCGACATTTTCCTGTAAGAAAATATACCCTAGGGACATATGAAGGTCATCTTGCGTTGGTCTTCTGAACAAATTTCAATTTGGTTGTAGCTGGAAAAACCATCCATAAACGAGAATATATTTCTCCCCGCAAACTCATCCAAGATCTAATCAATGAATGGTATCGAGAATTTGTCTTTAGGACACACCTTTTTAAAGTCCCTAAAATACATGCAAACACAGATCATACCATGCTTCTTATCAATGAGAATAAGGTTGGATACCCATTCCGTCAGAGGAACTAGGTAGATAAATCCTTTATTAAGCAACTTTTCAATTTCGCCTTTATTTCCACAGCCTTTCATGGGTTGACAGGTCTAAACTTCTGTTGAACCGGATTTACATTCTCATAGGTTTGAATCTCATGTTGAACTATTTGAGGATCAATTCCAGGAATTTCCTCATAAGACCATGTGAACACATCTCAAAATTTCTTAAAGAGTGTTGTATATTGAGTGATCTCATCTTGTGAGAATTCCTCTCTGACAAAGACATTTTCTACAATTTCAAGATTCCTAGAAATGTTGACTAGGATCATTTTTGATATGTTAGCCATGTTTCCTTCAACATAGACACCATGTTTGGACAAGGGATTGAATACTCCATCAACACTTCCAATGCCGACTGACTTGAAATCTCCATTCTCAAATCGATTGAGTTCAGGGAGGAAATATGATCTATGATGCAAATCTTCCCAGGGCATTTCAGTTCCTACCATCGCCTCGATAATTGTTTCTTCTGAAGAAAATATGGTACTTCAACAGTCTTGAGAGTTTGAAGAGTTTTGAGCCCAAATAGGCTCAGGAAAGAGATCATCCTCCTCAGTGACCTTTGGAGTTTGATCTGGGTCTGTTGTGGTATGTAGAATGGATCGATAAGCTATTTCATATACAAACAAAGGTTCATCCATTTCGGCATGAAATCATCCTTCAACCATACTGGATGGTGAGGGAAGGGTCCATGGGTCCTGTATATATGACATCCTAAACAAAGAAGCCCTATTAACTGGAGTAGCACAAATGTACGAAATCAGTGCAGGGAAATAAAAAGAACCCATTAGTGAAGGGTACATCCCACAACTGATGCTCTCAGTGTCCAAATGATAGTTTTCAATCCAAGGGATAGTAGACCCAGGATTAGTTGTCTCATCAGAAAGGTTGGACACCACCTGATCGATAGTCACAATTCTTCCCTCGTGGGGAAATCATATAATTTGAAAAACTGTCAAGACGACAACTTTCATGGAATAAGTTTAACTTCTTACTAACAAGAGATTATAGTCAAGCGGTGCGTCGACTACTTCAACCTCTACGCAAATAGACTTTCCCCCTAGCGTGACTGAACATGAAGGAATCAAAACATGTGGTCGAAACGAGCGTCCATCGAAGGAAGTCAAGAGTGTAGGAGAAGGGGTAAGTTTAAGAGAACCTGATGGCTTTCCAGCATGACAAAGACATCACACATGTGGAAGATCCTTCAGAAATAACGATTCTTTTAACTAAGATATTGTTGCAAACAAACCTTATATGAAAGGACACATGATATGGAAGGTGTGGTCTCACGTCAGTAGCATCAAACTTCATTACGATCTGACTAGCATAGTCTGTAGCTCCTATGGAAGATAACAATGCAGTACACTGCGAGGGAAAACTTTGGAGAACCTCCAAAGTGGAAATTGCATAAGGCATCTGAGCCAAATCCTCCACAACTAAATAATTGGGAGAGACTCATGCGTTAGGGTTATGCGTTGTCCTTTTATAAAATCCCTTAGGTATTCACAATCTTGTCTCTTTCTCAGAATTCTCTATGTGGAGAGGGGAATGATCCTCTGAAGTTTTCTTACCTTTCTTTGTCGACTCTGGGTAATCATAATTATGATGTATCATCGAAAAACCTACATATTTTAGCTTCAAGGAGTTAATCATGTTTACTACTCCTTTATATCCGTCAAAGGGGGGAGCACTTGAAGTGGCCCCTTGGGGGTTGAAGTTGGAAGAACCATATTGCAAGTTTTGAACTTACGAAAAATGGTTTTGCAACACAGAAGGCTATTGCTGTTGATTCAAATTGATAATTCATTGGGCTTCTTCCATTCACGAGCATTGGTGCATAAGGTGATCATCGTCACACAACTTACAAGGAAAATTCACCTTACTTTTCTCATCCTTTGGCCCCTCAAAATGTTTATCTGACTTTTTATTATTACCCCCACCACCTTTATTTCCCTTTCCTTTTCTTTTGTCTTCGGAATGATGAGGACCCTTTGAAGTATTCATTTGCACATAATGTACATTGGAAGACTGGGTGGTGGGGGTGGTCGATCCAGTGGCTGGACCGATCATAGGTTGTTGGATAGCGAGTTTTGCATTTAGATAGTGGCTATATCTGTGACTTTTGGCTGAGAAAAACCCACTATACCATTGGCATGTGGGTTGGACTTTGGATTTTCCAAGTCGATACTATATCACAACGCGTTTGGCATAATCTAGTAGATCATTCTTGACTAAGAGTATATAAGCTCTAACTGTTGCGCCCTAAATATTGCTTGTTCCTCTAAAAACACTCCTGAGGTTCCGACGTCCTTTGAAATATATGAGAGTAATGATTTTAGGAACCATTCGAGGAGGAACTTCAGTGGGACTGTAGCCTTAATCAGGCTCTTCCTTCTCCTCCATTCCCGAATGTGATCGGAAATGTGCATGGAATTATCTTGTACAAAGTTAGCCAATAATTTTGTCCCGACATCATACCAGACAGGGAGTTGGAAGTGGTTTAATAAAACCTTATCTAAATCACCTAAAGTCAAGTACTTCCCCCTCTTGAGTTCAATATACCATTTGGCAGTGCCTACAATGAGAGTACAATGGAACAAATACAATCTGATCGAATCTTCATTTAACGAGTTGGACAAGCACCATAAGTGGAATGTCATCACGCGGTCCTACGGGTCTTCGCCACTTTTCCCCTCAAACTTTGAAATGTACGAAGGTAATTTAGTCGGGACCATGGGAAAACTAGAGTCATGGTGAATAGGATCGTTCATCAAATTGGACAAATCTGGCAGATGCAAAGTTTCCAGAAGTGGTAACCTAGGTTGCGTCATTGATTGATGAGTGGCCTTTAAAGAAGGTCTTGGGTTGTAATTAGCACTAGGTTGCTAGAAATAGTTTGCTATCGAACCATAGCTTGGGATATAACCTTGTGGACCTTGCATAAATGGAGGAAAACCTCCACCTATCTGGTTCCCTAGAGGAAAATTGGGGTTACCTCTAGCGAACCCCCCATGGAAAGGAAGAAATCCCGATATAGGGGTGGATTGACCAGGAAAGGGGTTTCCCCATTGAAACATCCCTAGGAAGGGATTCTACTAGCCTTGGAGAGGGGTACTCCCTAAAGGTGCCCCTAGGGAGGACGTAGGTCATTTCCAGGGGGCAGACTGTGGAAGGGGTTTCCCCTTTCCGACACTCCCGACACGGTGAAAGAGTTTCTCCCGAACCCACTGTAAAGTGTGAAAAGGGTTGAATTTGATGACATACTAGAGGATTGGGATCTACTATGCATAGAGGCACCCCAACCCCATGTCGGTTAGGGCCATAAAATGGAACAGGTCCACTTCCAAGAATGGAGATGATGGAGGAATGTGACCTCCTCCCCAAGAAAAGGCTTGGTAAGGATATTGAGTGATCCCCACACCGACATTCGATGAATGTGATGTTGGTTGAGAACTCACCAATGTGTTAAACACATCCATAGATGACATTCCGTAAGATAAATAGTTTTTTGTTGACACAAAAAATGTTGTTGCAATCGAAACTCGAGTGGGACCAACAACTGATGAGGCAATGTTGTTTGTTTTCATGAAGATGGTGGATTGAACCACATTTTTCATTTGAGTCGACATACCAGGAGGAAATATCCCCCTGGTAACGATCGTCGAGGTGGGAATTGTAGGGGCTCTCGAACCTAACACTAGCAAAGTGCCATCAATAATGGCCCACCAAAGAAGCCTACTATCAACAAAGTCTAATCCTGGAGGAGGGACTTGTACGACCAGAAATGGGAAAGTCCAAAATAATGGAGAATTAACGCATGGAGAGAATTCTCCAGCTCCAATATCCTCAACAATTACCTCTTCTGGTTCTAGGACGTTGAATTTTAGAGAGTTATGTTCTACGATCTCAGTCTGACCAACCGGTACGAAAGTTCCAGACTGATCAAGCCAACACCTTTGAGGAGGCGAGTGAGAATTACTACTAATCTCTTCCTTGGGCGGAAGGCCTTGAATTATCCTCGATCTTCGAGGTGGTGATTTGGCCACTTTGATTGATCATCTCTCGATGACAATCGACTCGCCTGTCTAAGGTTGAACTACCTTCACCAAACACACCGATAAAAATCCCTAAAGATAAAATAAACACAAACGGATCTGTCAAGATTCCTACTCAAGTGGATTAGTCCTTGGGACCAAAAAAATAACAAAGTGGGCTCAAGCCCTTCTGGACGAAGGCACGGGTTGATTAATTCTCGTGGATCAATGCACAAAGGTATCAGAAGAAGTTATATTGACCTCCACAAATCATCCTTATTTGGTGTAAGTACCCATGCTTCACGGGGAACCCTCCAATAGTACTAAAGTGCGTGATACAAAATATGCCCCATGTACTACGACAAACCCTCGCAGTCACCTTGTGGTTCAACTAGGAAGAGAAACTATGGTTATCGGCTCGCATTCGGTGGCTCGGGGGTACAATCGACAGTTGGGATCAAAAGTGTGGGAAGGGTAGACAATTCCAAAGCCTTGAAAGCACTGCCTCTCACAAAGGTATGGGTACAATCAAAATCCCCAATACACAATCTTTCCACTACATTCGGTCCAACTCTAGAGGGGAATCTACTTGACTACTTCTTACACGACCTTGTGTTTAATTCCTGTGTTAGAGGAGCTTCCATACCAACCTATATGAAAATCTGGGTTCTACACTCCTTATCTCAGACACTTATGTTTGTTTAGTGGCCTTGGAGAAATTTAAACTCCAACCTATGCCAAGGCCCTAGCCTAAACTTGTTGGTTTACCCTAGAAAAATGAAAGTATCTAATAAGTTTTAGTTATGCGTTTATTTTAATAGGTTGTTTTTACTCAAAAGGGGTGCAGATGAAACTTTGGTGATGTTTTATACCAACTCCAAAATAAATGTAATATAAGAAAACACAATTTGTTTCTTCAAATGAAAATATATGCAACAACGCTTATGGAGAAAATTCTTTTCTTTTTTAGATTAAAAAAAAGTTTTGAGTGCAAGATTTAGAACACCTCAAGATGCAAATACACGCAAGGATGCAAAACTTGTACTACTGGATTCTTTTCTGAAAAAGGGTTACCACTACCAAAGCATAATGCAACTACCTGAATTATAAGTAAATACCTCTTTTCTTGCAAATATGAAAGGCAAGGGTTTAATAAATGAGCAGTAAACAAACAAGCGTATACTTCTTTTTTAATATTTTCCGTTTACAAAAAGAAAAAAATAAGTACAAAAATGAAAATATTTGTTTTTTGAAACAAGGAAGAAAGCGTTCAACCAAGACAACATTGAAATGACAATGAATCTAGAAATGCAAACAAACAAGGTTGTTCTTTCAGTCTACCTAACAAACCTTATATTAAATAGTCCAAGCAAATATTTTAATCTTTTTTGTGTATCAAGCGTTCATAACCTAATAAAGAGACACCAAACAAAGACTCAAGACAGTCCAGGTGATTGATCAAACCAAGAATTCAACCTAGAAAGGAAGTAAATTTTGAAAAACTTCAACTTCACACATGTCTGTGACTATTACTAGAGAAACTCACAGATATCCGAGAGATTTAGAGATGAAACTCATAGATGTACATGGGCTATAGTGACACACACACATATAGCAAGGTAAGGTCATAAAATAAAAGAGAGCTACTAAAAAATAGAGGGCTTCAAGACTTAGCAACAGGTCCTGTGAGGATAAAAACTCTAAAAAGGCTCATAAATTGATAGAGAAGGAAAAATCAAGCAAGCAAGACACCTCGACCAAACTAACCCAACTAGGAGTATCCCCAATGAAGTCGCCAATTCTGATTAAGGGATTTTTCGCCTGTGATTGTGCATCATAATCACAACAGAGCAAGACCAAGTGAAAGAGACAACAATCTCCGCTTGGTGACAAGCACACAAAAACTAAAGAAAATAACTCCTTTAATTAGGAGAAAGAAGGGATAGAGAGGAGAAAATAAGGTGCACCTTTTTCTCCCGTTTGATGTTGATCCCTGATCCAATTTGTCAAAGATCTCTTGGTCTTCTGCTGGAATCAACCTACAAGATATATACAAAACTAGGGCTGCGATGAAAGTAGTTATACGATCAAAATCATGTGCATGCCATATGTCAGATTCAAAGTAAACATACATATAAATGTACATTGAAGACAATTCTAGGGGAAAATAAACTCTTTTATTATCAGCAAGTGGAAAAGGTAAGTTGCAACCTTGTCTAGCCTTAGGCACTGTCTTGAAGCCAACTTGTTGGGTTCCTCACGGAAACCTCAAGCATCAACTCAACCGATATAGACTTCTCTCAATGACTCAGATAGGGATAAGGAGACACCCTATAGCCACATAAAAGGAGAAATAAGCTTTGGAAAAGAAGTTTCCAAACTAAAGGAGATGTTGCTCAAAGAATATAGGTAAAGGAGGCTTGCTAGATGCTGGCAGCATAACTTTGCAGTAAGGGAATTGTTTTTTCCTATTTATCCCTCTATGGTTGTTTTATATCTTCCAAAAGAGGTTTGGGGAGTTGAATTCTTTTATGTACGGGAAAGAGTCTTTGGGAAATGAGCCCAACAAAAAAACCCATTCGAAAACACGAGATTATTTTTTTTTTCACAAAAAATGAAGGCATCCATGGGTTGCAGTGAGGAAAGGCGCGGATGTATGCGTGTTGCACTAGGGAAACCCACATATATGCTCTTAAAGCATGTTTTAAAATGATTCTTGAGAGGACCTTTAGGAAAAAGTCTAGCACGCATTGGAAAAAGGGTTAGACCATTCCACAAAATTATAGGTGTGGCTTTTTGTGCTATAAAAATAATATTTCTCTGACAAGTATTTCTGCTGAAAATATTTATTGAACTGATTCTAATAAATTCTCTTATCATCAAGGTATTTAGCCTGTTTTAGCCTATCCCACCACAAAGATTTATTTCCTTCAATATGGTAGGTTGCAATTCAGTCTTATGTGTTTGATGAGTAATCGTGCAACTGGAAATATTTCCTCATTCACAAAAACCATGCTTTTGTATCTTCTCCTTTCTTGTTCTCTCCATCAAAATATGGTGGCTTGATTTTCCTCAACTCCCCTTGCAAGTTATCCGATCCATGTATCCTTCTTTGATGTCAGATAGGAGACATACGTGGATTGATTGTTGACCTTGAACATGCATATTCTCTTTTGGTTAAGTTCCATGGGGAATGATTATTCTTATGCCTACTAACACTCCTTGATTGTCTAGATCCTCCATAATCATCTCTCTTATAATGCGATCTAGATGCTTCCACTTTCCTTACACTAGTTTCATGATTTGTGCTAGAGTCATTTTTGACTTGCTTATGTATCATATTCATGATTTTTATTATCTCCTCCTGATCTTTCACAATCCTTTCATTATTGACTCTATAGCTTTACACTTCTCTTTGTAGGGTTCTCATAGTTACAGGTTCCTTCCTGTCTCTTCTTCCATTAGAATTTGTATTAGCATTACCCATGCTAACATGTAGACCTATGATTTCTTCTTCATGGTTGTAATACTCTTTTGGATCATCCATATCTTTGTTTCTCATATAGGAACTAAATTTTGATTCCCTGTACCTCTAATTCTACAAGAATGTGCATGCAATAATTATTGTTAGAATTAAGCATATTACAAAATATTTATTAATTAGATTACATGTTATTCTTCTCATCAATTTATGAATAACATAATACACCAATTCAAAATATGATTCCTTAAACAAATTCTTCTTTGAAACAAATATTCAACGATTATACTCATTGTTGGGCCCTTCGTTTTGATAAATAGAAGTTGCGCAAGATGCCACAGAGCCATACAACCAAACAAATGAAGGAAAATAAGGCTGAGCGAAAGAGCGTGCAACATAAAGGTGTTGGAAAATAAAATGGTTAGAGGCTAGCATACAATCAATTTTGGGAGGAGTAGTTGAAACAAAATCAATAAGAGGAGAGAGCTCGTGGGTTCTCAATCAACAAGAAAAGATTGTAATATATAATGAAAGAAGAGGATTGTAATCGGGTTGAGTAGTGAGAACTGGTTTTGCGCCAGAATGGGAATGTAAGGGAAACTATTACTGTATTACAATATAGGTAGTAAGAGCAAGAGACTAGAGAGAATATGATATGGTATTGTAATATCTTTAGATGTACTTGTTGATTCTCTCTGGAATGAATTTGTGTATTTCTGAGATAAGTTGTGCATGTATTTTGAGTAAGGAATCTGATATAATAGAATATCGATGGGGATAAAATTTAAAAGAATACCTCTGTATATGATGATTTTTGTTTCCATGGAATGATATTATGTTGTGTCTATTATGCATGATGCTTTTGTATTTCTTTATGATGTTATGCATAACTCTGTTTTTCTATCCTGGGTTATGAGGTGTTAAAGACTATAATATAGTTAATCTATCTTGCACAAGAATGGTATTAATCTTGATAACTTGTAGATTTGACTAAGCGTTCTTCTTACCCTTCCCTAATCTTCATGTCTCGGTCGCACTTCAGGTGAGACTTCTTCTCTTCCAAGAAGATGAAAATGTCAGTGCACTAGACTACGTTTGTACCCTTTTGTTGGTAACCTGAAGAGGACCTTGGTCTGACAACTTTGTGCCAACATTCATGCCTCATTCTGAGATTTGAGAAGAAAGTTACAACATTCACATGCTACAATTTCCACTTTCTTACTGCTACAAAATTACTTTATTACTTTCTGAGAATATTTTAGCACCCAATTAAAAATTATGGGTGGATATATGTCGTTTCCTGCTCAATACCTTTCCAACAACTATTCATTTTCTCAAATATGAGCTTCGAGTTGAAAGTTATGGTTCGAAGAAGTTTTGATTGTTTTTCCCAATTTATCCATGTATGCTGTAGGTATCTTATTTCTCTTCCTGCACATTTTTACATACACAGATCCCAAATCCGGCTCCATAGTTTTCTTCTATGGTTCAAAATATTTCCATAGACTACTCGTGTGCCTCAAACAAACTTATGAACAAGGAGTTATGCCCTCTGGAAGTAAATTGGTGTTGAAATTTCACCTTAGTTAATTCAGCTGTAACTTTCTCATACGAGATTTTCTTTTCACCCAAAGTAGCTTGTTGGATAACTCTCTCTGAGTGATTTTATTTAAGCTACAAAAATAGAGTGTACCTTGGTACACTCTATTTTTTGGGTTTTGATTACCTAAAAACGTCATTTAGGGCCTCAAAAATGCCCCACAAGTTCATGACCTTCAAAAAACAAAAAAAATCATATAAAATTGAATGTTTTACTACTATAAAATCTTTTAAATATGAGCCGTCGATCTCAAAATCAGGTGATATATCATTTGTTGATATTCCCAAACTACCGATCCAACCATAGTCCATTATCCCTTTTCCTTTGGAAACCAATTGCAACACATCTCTGAATCGACCGACCCAGAAGTCGATGATTTCCATTTGGGTGAATGAAACACCTTACCAACTCGGTCGACTTGACCATTGGCCATCCCTGTTGACTGATGAAAACACTTCTCCAATTCAGTCAACCTGACCGTCGATCATCAATAATTTCTTGGATGGCGTGGAAACTAATGATATGGCATGACATGTGGATGCTAACATGACATGACACATAGACTCTAACATGACTCTCTATATGACATGGAATGACACATGGATGTTGATGTGTCATGACACATCATCACCCTATTTTCTCCATTGGTCATCAAGATTTTATCTTGGATAAACCGAACACCTCACCTAATCGGCTAACACTCGACCATAAGCCATCTACTATCGACACTTTCTCTTTCTCGATTGAAAATTTTCGCTAAATCGGTTGACACCCGACCATCAACCATCAACTATCAATGCTTTCTCTTGCTCGGTTGAAACACTTCACCAAATCATTTGACACCCGACCATCATCCATCGACGATTTCCTTTGGACACACCGACACCTTGCTAAATTGTTTGACCCTCGACCATCGACTATCGGTCGTCAGTGATTTCTGTTGGTGACCAAAACACTTCACCAATCTAACTGAACCGACCATCGAATGTCATCGATTTCCTTTCGCCAACTCCAACACTTATATTCGACCAATCTCCGATTAATTTGGGTCGTCTATCTATTATTCTAAATGATCTCGATCACCGATATGCTCCACTTCGCAAGCCTCCAAATTGAATCTTGGTCATTGATCAACCCCAACCTCACAATGGATGAAAATGAATCCAAACCATTTATTTGATCCATTTTTGAAACAACCATCGATTTTATCCTTTTTCCAAATGGTCGAAAATGAATCATGGATGTTGATCTACTAGACCTTAGAAACCTCTAAAATCCTTATAATTTTTGAATTTATCAAAATTAATCTAGGTCATCGATCTTAAGATCAAACGTGATCTCGATCGTCGATTCTTCAAACTCTCCCAGCTCCATTGACCTCCATTAAAATGTGAATTTCGACCTTCTAGGTCGAATCTAACTCTGTAATTCAACTGATTAATGTCATTAAACATATTAGGTAGTTCCGAGGCAATTATATCTCAAACGTTTCTCATGAATTTAGCGATTTATCTCTAGTTATCATCGTTTTCTCCCAAATTCATCACATATCAAAATATGTGACAATGCATTTTCCCAAATTCACACTAGTTCTTGGACCATATGGGTCTAGTGTTGAAATTAAGCTCTAATACCACTCTGTAATGTGTCCAGCCCC
>ML778358.1:289714-342744 GCA_009831015.1 Picea engelmannii
GCTTTCAATGTGTGAATGTTTTAATTTTCAATAAAGAGCAGAAGTATACTTCATGCAAGAAAAATTCACATTTTGCAGCTCAGGTCGACTGTAGCACATGATGGACAACTACAAGTTTAATATTTTCAAAATGGATAAGGCACTAGAACTAAAAGTTCTTGGCAACTCATAAGGATCAAGCCATTCCCCAATAGGAGTCAATGTTAGCACCAATATTGTTTCTAGTGCCTGGACATCATCAAACATCTCCAAGGGTCAGTTTCAAAAGGAATATTTATCATTTATTATATTCATTTCCATTTACAAAAGTGCGTTGCAGACTGGTTGAATTCACTGTGAACTATAAGTGCGCTGCCAACTTTCTAGTCACTGTAGACTCTTGGCGCTACGAACTCTCTATAGCGGATTGATGGTGGATTAAAATATTCAAGGACTGATTGGTTTGGTTTTCTGCAACAAAGAGTGAGCTTTATATACTGGGAACTTTTCTTGATGTACAATTTCCACTGCCTAAAAACTTATTATCATCAAATCCTAGTTGTTACAAACTCCATTCGCTACAAACTGGTTTATATTATTTGTGTTGCAAGCTCCTCTTTGTTTAGTTTGCTTGCACAATTTTGTCTTTAAAAACATTTTATGCAGACCCATGACTCATGTTTTCTTGTCAAAGGATCATTTACAACTATTTCTTACAACCATAACTCTATCTGTTGCAAATTCCTTAGTGCTGCGAACTGGATACGCTAAGAATCCCCTATTTTACCCAATTGATAAAACCCTAGTTGACCTTGTTTTCACTCAAGTATGAACAAATGAATTTCACTCAAGATAATGCTCTTCTCCATATATTTTAAATTGCAAACCATTTTGATGAAAACTGTAGTTAAAATCCATTTGTTTCAAACTTAATCAGTGCACCACGAAACTGAGTTAGAGTTGCAAATTCTTTGTTTTGCACATCATTTCAAAATATTGCTATTTGAGACTTCATTCAACCTCAAGTTTTCATCATTATATCCAAACTTATAGCTTAAGTTACATTTTAGTCTCTGCAAAATTTGTTCTAGCATAAACCCTAATCATTGCATCCATTGGAAACAAACCATGATTCTACAAGATTACATAACACAGTCAGTTGGTAGCTGTTATCAAAAGATTTTTACTTTTATTTGACTTACCTACCATGGAGGCTCAACAAAGGAAGAAGGTCCATAAAGGAAGGGATATTGTCAGAGATTATTTCTAGGTTTTGACATCATAAGAGAAAATGACACCTACAGGAAATTTCTCAACGCATCCTGCAGAGGCACTGCGAACTGCTAAATTGAAATAGTTTACAACAAATTACTACACAACAAAACACTATTGTCATCATAAATTTTAAATGCCAATATGGGTTCTTCTAAAAATAATTGTGGAAATGAATCATAATAACATTGACTTGCTGACCAAAAATTAGCCCGACTCAGTTCGTTTTTTTGGAGAAAAGTTTAAAACATCACCTACATGAAAGTTTGCAACAAATCTTGAAATTGCGCTGCAAATTCTAACAGAATGATAAATCCGAGTTGTAGGAGGGTTTCCACCTGTCTGAGGAGGTTCGAATGGGTTCTCAGAGAACAGTTAGAAACCAAGGGAAACTTGTACCTAATATTCATCTCCACTAAATATCCATGCAATGAGCTGGCTGCAGTTGCATTTATTCTAAAAGACAGTTTCCAGGAATCAAGGAATTAGTTGGATTTTATGTTTGCCACATATCTCTAAGGCACAGAATCCAATGCATGGAGTAGGCTGAGACCTCCTAGAGATATTCTTGATGTAAATTTCTATTTAATAGGTGAGATGACTCCAAAATGGGTGCTTGAGATTGAGAGAGTTGTAGGAGGAATTTCTTTGGCTGTATGAATCAATTTGCAGGTTTGAGGGGCATCTTATTATGTAAATATTTCTGGAAATGAAGATTCATGATAATTGTTCTATCAAATTGTTGACTTATTTGTTTTCCATTCTACTTTTCATCTTTCTTGAATAAAAATGCAGATTTTGAGGATCAATAGTTTCGTTTGATTTGTAGATTCATGAGCAGTAGAGGATCTATTGTGACTTGCTTGTTGATCATTGTTTATGTTCAAGTACCTTTTTCAAGTTTCTATTCTACAGGGAGGATCTCTGTTTGGTAAACATTCCTCTTTTTGTGCACCTTCTATTCTTCTATCCATCATCATAAAGTTATTTTTCTGATATGCAGTTTGACTGTCTTCATTGAGCAGATTTTTTATGACTCCATTGCCCAATGGTCTATCACCAATCTACAGTTATCTTGTTGCCCTTTCCCTTTCTTGTAGAGTCTTGTTGATCCACCTAACACAAAACCTGATTTAATCATTCAATTTTCCAAAATTCTGATGGGTATTAGGCTTGTTATTAAAGCAATCTAAGAACAACTTCTAGTGCTAACAACACAGATGATGAAAAATCACAAAATTGTACTTCCCCAACATATGGGTTTGGATTCCACCTACATTCTATATATATAAAAAGGTTGAATTGATATAATTCACATAATAAAGTGTGTTTTTTGGTGTTGGAGACGAGTAGATAGTAGGAAAATCATGTACACAATATATTCCATTAAGATTCTCTAATAGTAACCTACAAAATATGAACTTAGTCCATTGATCATGAAGGAAAATAGGGTAAATTATAGTAGGCTGTTTGCAAGATATTCCTTGCAATGCCAAGCCATGGCTCTATGTACCTCTTATTTTCCGAGTTTCTCTTGTTGTTTGCATGCCTCTAATTTCTCTTACCATTTATTCTCTTGAGTCAAATATTGAAAAAAAATCATGCTTGCATATGTTTAATGGCCTTTTGATGGGTTTTCTTATGGATAATGCCCAGGTCATACAAATTATGTTTCCCTTTCCAATGGTGAAGACCAGTCTTTAATTTACAAAAGAATAAGTTTTTGCAATGATATCATCTAAGACGGTGTTGATCATTTGTTGGAAATATGTGAGGGTATCAATATAATTTTCTTCCAAACCCCATTTTTTTTCTCTATTGCAACCAAAATAATTTCAAAACTAGTTTTTTTTCTAGTGACTTAATGCATGGATGTATTTTTATGAAGTATTTTCTCAAATTTCAATTTTGTTACTTCAACTTCTTGTTTTCCCTAAACAATTTAGCATATCCAGGGTCGAATGGATATAAATACTTGGAGAATTTATAAATACATGAAAACTTACCTCATTTCTATTTGTTTGTGTTATAGCCTTAATTTCCACCCTATAGGGCCATAAGGGAATCCAATAGAAGATGAATGCCAAGACACATCTATAGCTAAATCTTTAGGATGTTTTTGATGATTGTCGTGGAACCTATATGAGACAACAAGCGATGATAATCATTGGTCATCTATAGCGCAACAAATGATGATCCCTGCAACCTTCTAGATTCGTTGAGTTACGAAAAGGTAAGCGAGGGATGAGTTGTATCTCCATGGAATGAGCCTAGGAACTCACATAATTTGAGTCTCTATTGGGTTCTATAAGATATAGAAGCTCTCCCAAGCCTTTTCCAAGGATCAATATAAATAAGGAAAGTCTTGAGCATGAGGAGGAAGAATCATTTGCAGAGTTATGATGTTTGAATATAGAGGAGCTTCTCCTATTTGTAGCAGCCACAATCATATTGCCTAGTTTGATTAAGAAGTCGAGGAGGAGAAAGGAGAGAGGAGAAAAGGGGAATGCATCTACATCCAAGGTATAATCATTGATTTATTTTCTATATTTTATTAATATATCATTGGTTTTCCCCTAAATATGTTTGTATATGATTTACAAATGTTTAGATCCGGTCTTATAATGCATAGATCAAGATAGATCTAGTAGATTTGATTTTCCTAACACTAGAAGAATAGTAGATCGGTAGGTGTTTGTATCCTTGTGTGTAGGAAGCAGATTGCACGAGCTAGAGCTGGATATCAGGATTTGCATCAACTGGATACATGAGGAAAAACATCGTTCAAAAGGTATGATTACATCCCTTCTTGGTTAAAATGAAAATAATTTTCTTGCACCTAGGTAAACCATTAGAATTCTATCCCCACTATCTATCTAGGATCAATAGGTAGGTCCTAGGGAGATCTAACTTATCATATGGGTGATATTTCTCCAATAATAGAATTGGAGACTCCACTGGGGAAAGAATATTTAATTATTCTCTAGTTTATAATCCCTTGCCAATATTCCTTTGTTTTCTATTTTTTATTTCATTTATGCCTTCCCTATACTCTTTCAGAGGTTAGATCTTTTAGATCTCATAGTTTTGAGACAAATATGACAGATCTAAAGTAGATCCATATTTTCAAAAAAAAAAAAAACGTTTTTGCAGTCATCACCTGTTGCAGCATAACAATCATGCAATGATCATCATCGGTTGCACTGCCTGTGTCCCGTGATTATCCTTGTAAACTAGGGAAAATGTAGATTTACCAGTCTTTTGAGATAAGATTTATCTTGTCTGGTCCTAGAAGCCTCTAATTGATATGTGTGGTCCATATCTTTCCTCTATTTGAGTTTTATTGACACATATTTTTCCTTCAATTCATGTTTGGAGTGTGTCTATGTGGCTTTCCTGGGTTGCTTGGATAAGTTTGGTTACTGTCTAGTGATCCAGTGAAGTTGGGAAGTGAACCCAACAAATTTGAATAGATTTGGTAGTGTCTGGTTTTGATTGCATTTGGATTGTCCTTTTGTGATTATCATTCATTGCTAGATATATCCTTTTAGTTGAGTTTTGGGTGAGATCTTTGTAGAGACATTGGAGTGGGATTATTCATCATCACTACCAATTTCCTACAACCCTTGGCTTGATGATTTGTTGGTTTTCCATTTGCATCTTGTGTTCTTGCATAGATCAAGAATATTTTTGCATTACATTTGGAAAAGTTACAAAAACCAAAAAAAATTCTTTCTTGTGAGCTTTTGAAGCATTAGATCAAAAGTGCATTACTAAATATTTTGGGTTGAATTGGCATCATAATTTTGGATTTGAATTGTGTGTATGGTTGCTTGGTGTGTGGGATTACTTTTACAAGATTACAAAGAAAAACATCTTTTCTCCCTCCCGTAGCTAGAATTCATTTAAGTGAACAAATTGCATTGTCATCTTTGCATTACTTGGTTGGGTCAAGAGTCATAAACACCATAAAAGTCACATTCATTTCCCTTTGACGTAAACAACATCCATAAAAAGAATTGAGTAATCTAAAATCAATTAATTTTTTTTATTTTTTAGTAAACCAACATTATATAGGCTTAGGGCCTTGGAATAGGATTGGAGAGTGAATTCTCCAAGGCCACTGAAACAAAACTTAAAAGTCATTAAAGAGTGAAAATCCATTTTTACAACCAATGTATTGGGAATCTCCTCTAGCACCAGAGTTAAGCACGAAGTCACAATGGGGCAGGTAGGGAGATTACCCCTCTCTGTTTGTTTTTGTGTTTGTGGTATCGCTTAGACTACTATATTGTATACGGGGGTTTCGTTGGTTCCATGCATTTGTCTGAGAAAATTCCTTCAAAGATTCAGGCATAGTTACCCTACCCTTACATGTGGTCGGACCTGTGACTATTTTCCAAGTCATTGATTATGAGGTGGTAGCCTTAGTGACCATTCCTAGGTTGCCAACATAGGTGACTGGTGGGAAATGCTTATGGTACTTGGGGAGAAATTTCATTCATGGTCTCAGTTCCCCCAAAGGGTGAATGCCTTAATAAAGGGTCCTTGCACTAGTCAGGGTTGTTTCACATAGATCATCGTAAGTGCTCCTCATTCCTTCACTAGCCAATCTTGTGGGGATTTCATCTCCCCCAGAGGGTTGGTTTTCAGAAGACCCCTTRAGCCATTRGTTTTCCTGTTGTTTTCCTAGATTAKATAGGGGTGTGCTCTTTGGTTATAAGTCTACATCGATCTTAAGGTGAATCRTGTTTTTATTTACACATATTATTTTCATTTTGGCTGAATCACCTTGTTGGTCCCGTTGATTGCGAGGACTAGAGCCAATCATGGAGGTGCAACCACCTCTTAAGAGGTGTGAAACAGGTGATCAAGAATTCAAAGGGTCTTATCTTTGGTTCGAGGAGACTAGTTTGGTTGAAGTGGAAGTGGTTGATGAAATTCCTCCACCAAAATATAACCCTCCTTTGACTGATCCTGAAGCAACCCTACTTGTCTAGGTAAGGGATATTTTTAGTACACCTTTTTCTTTGTTTAGCATTCCTCCCAAAATTTCAAGACCAAGTGTTTCCTCCAATGTATTTGAGCCTTCAATCCCATATGCAAGTGGGACTGGGGGCATCCCTGTGATGTCCACACTACCTTCTCTTAGCACCATTGGACGAACACCATCTTTCAATTTTTCTACAGGTACCTGGATATCGGGGACCTCGATTGTGTCTTATTTTCCATCTGTTAGTATACCTAGCATTCCCACACCCATCCCTTATATTATTATTCCCACTTCTAGATATTTTTTGGTGGGGGGCCGAGCCTTGGTTTCAGCATTAGAGGTGGAATTCCTTCCACCTCCACCATTCCTATGAGTGGCTCGACATTGTCAGGTGTGCATGTACCTTTTGGATGGAACATTCCTATTGGTTTTGGTCATGTCTCTAGTCAATCTGGGGGAAATAGTATGTCATGATATTTTAAATTCCCATGGGTTAGCACACCTTTTTCCTAGGGGCACACCCCTTGGGGACAACTTCTCACAATGGTGAGGATTTCCATTTATTAATACCTCAGGTTCTTGGGGGTTCTTCTCTCAGACTAATTTTGGGAACGTTTTTCCTATAAGGTCTACATATGTCCGTGGGGAAAATCCACTTGGGTGCATGTCTACTCCAAGGAGTAGTCACTCCCTTGGAAGTGCCACCATCCCTGGGTGCACTCACTCCTCAGGAACATCTCAACAACCTTCTTGTAGTGCAAACGTAGGGGGACCACAAGGTTCATCTGGGATAACAGAGACTTCGTCTCCCTCACAATATTGATTTTCTCATATGTTGTTTCCCTTCCTCACGACATTAGACTTACCTAATCTATTGAGGTTGGAAAATGACCCTATTTCCCAAAACCCTTCACGACTATTCATGCTTGTGAAGCTACTGTCAGACATGCCAAAATTCGACATAAATCTAGGAGAGGACCCCTCCACACACATCATGACATATCACTTGTGGTGCTCATCCAATTCCTTAATGGATGATAGTGTGAGGTTACATATTTTCCAAAGATCCTTGAACATAAGTGTTTCCAAGTGGTATATTGAGTTACAAGATGCTTCCTTTAAAAGCTTCAATGACTTGGACATGGAATATCTAACACATTACCAACTATTCATTAAATACCAAGTAGGAATGGATCCCTTGACATCACAATGTCAAGATAGCTCCATCCACATTTCTTATCATATACATGAATGGCGATGAAGGCGAAGGATGATAAATACCCAGATCCCAGATATGCTCTTGATGGAGTGGTTCACCAAATCCCTCCTTCCAACTATTTCCAAGGATGTAGCTATGGATGGGGAAACTATCGAGGAGAGAGACATTATGTGTGCCCAACACTTGGACTTGATTTACTCTCAGTAGGGTACTTTGTATGAAATTATTACACATGATCCTAGGTTGTTAACAGATCCGAAGAAGCCAAACCAAGGACCCCATGTCGATGACGTGGTTGAATCTATTTCCCATGACTCTGTGAACCAATTATCTTACCTGATGGGTCACATGGATATTTCGTCACATCTGTCGGCTACTGGTTCTAATGCTTAAACTGCGACGGTCCGGACTCAGACCTCCAAGGTGAATTCAATGCATTCCATGCAACCAAAGAATCCTCAACAACCTGGAGGAAAAAAGAAGAGGAATAAGAAGAAAAATTCTAATAATGAGAAAAGGATTGCTCCCACCCAAAACAATCAGGAGAGGGGAATGAAATAAAAGAGGAATATTTGGTTCCCTTGCATGATTGGTTGGAAGGAACACCCTACTCATCAGTGTCCTCGAAAGGATGAG
Organism: Picea engelmannii; assembly: GCA_009831015.1. Taxonomy (NCBI): domain Eukaryota; kingdom Viridiplantae; phylum Streptophyta; class Pinopsida; order Pinales; family Pinaceae; genus Picea; species Picea engelmannii. The sequence continues at coordinate 297,814 of ML778358.1, forward strand.
ATGCATCAGTATTTGGCACAGTGAAAGCCCCCCCAACAACCTACTATTTTAACTCATCCTTTTCCCCCTCAACCTCAGCATATGGTTGCAACAAATATTTCCCCTCTGCAAGGGAGCATGGTAGGTACCCCTTGCCATGAGGGGTCTTCCTCGAATGCCTGCATTTTCATGTGTGACCAAATAGTTAATTAGAAAACTCGATCCAAGAACTATGACAATTCTGAGCTTGCTCCTATTGTGCATGAGCCAACATATTATTCCTATCTTGGTGGACCTATTAAGCTTGATATGCCATATTTTGACACACTACTTTCCCCCCCGAAGGGCGTTCTTTGAAAAAAAACTCATAATCAAAACACATGGGCCACCCACAACTACAATATTGTGGAATAATTGGCCCAGGAACCTTGTGCCATGTCCGCGCTCGAAGTCCTCCAAAGCTACCCATCACAATGGAAAGCCTTGTTTTCTGCTATAGGTGGGGTTGATCCCTTGGAGTCAAGTTTGATAACCTTCAATTATGATCAGGTTACTCATATGCTCTTCCATCAAGTATCCTTCTAGATCAAAGTGTGATCGATGGGGAAAAAAATATTTCAAACCATGGTTGATGAAGGATCCTCGACTTGTTTCATGTCTATGTCTTGTTGGAAGGACCTTGGTTCTCCTAAGCTAGACAGTTTTGCAACACTATTGAAATCATTTGATTGACATATGTTCCAGCCCTATGGGATAATAACTTCCTTACCCATCGAGTTAGGTGGTAAGACTATCTGTGTTGTTGTGGGGGTCGTCGATGCTCCTCTTGAGTATAATTTTCTACTCAGGTGCACTTGGTTCTACGATATGACCACAATTTTATCATCAGTATTTAGGGGATTATGCTTCCCTCATCAAGGGAAAGTAATGACGATCGATCAACTTGCATTTTTCACCCAAAACGTTGGATCCAATGTGGGGTGTAGTGTACCCTTTATCAGTGATACCTAACAATTTTATTTGAGTGTGGGTGCAAGGATGTTTAAATATCCTTCACTCATGGGAATATTTCCCATTCCCCCACCACCTTCAGTTGTGAACATTTCTCTCATCAACATTATTTCATAATTTACTAGTGGATTCATCGGGCCTATTGATCCTTGGGTGGTACCTCATCCTAAGGATGTTGAATCATATGGAGCTTGTATTCCACTCACCATGGTAGATATTGTTGATCCATCGATCCCATCAATATCTATTGATACTAGTCAACAACTCCATTGTCATATGGAGTGAGATATACCTACTCTTCCTGAACGGGTTGTTGATTCTTTGTGTTCACATGATTGTCTAGATACTGAGTTTCCTTTAGAAGAGGCCATGTTGGAAGTCATGGCTTCCACATATAAGACTAGGGAAGATGGTAATCATCGTGAATCCATCCTCCCTAATTTGGAAGCCATGAGAGCTGAAATGATGAGATTCAACCCGAGCATGGGGGAATCTGCTGGGGAATCTAGTAGGCCTCCCAATATTGACCCTTTTCTATCTTGGTTATCTTTTTCATAACTTGCCAACAAATTCTATGATTCCACTTCCACTGAATATTCATGTTTCGTACTTCCTTCATGTCTTGAAGGAGCCCATCAAGAAGATTCCCTATATCATGAAACTACTCACAATGAGTATATTTGTATGCATAAATTTATTCCTATGTGGCATGGCCCCTGCATGGTAATCCATATGATGCCAACACCAGCTCATGAGTTCATTGATTATGAAAATATCCTTGGCCTGAGCCTATCAATGGACTCTACTTGGTGTAAAGAATCAATATGTGTAGTGCCTTGTACATAGGTGTGTGGTGTGAGTGATTTTTGTTTTGCATATATCATATCCAAAAAAATCCAAAAATATTTCCTTTTGAGATTTCACTATGCATTTTGACCCCCAAAATGTAGTTTACAAGTGTTTACAGGATTACGAGGACTTTTTATGGAAATGGTGACTTCTCCTGAACTTGAGGTATGTGTTCTTAAAATTGGCATATTAAGGGATACGTTTTCCCCTACATTTACCGTCACATTATTAACTATCCATTATGTCGTCAAAATTCCTTAGGTTTGACCCTATCAGGTTGCAACATTAGCCATTATTTTTTTATGTCATAACCTATTTGGTAGTGCCTACCCTTCATGGGCACCCTAGTTCGGACCTGGATTTCCATTTGATTCCCATGATGTGATTTCTCATAGGCCTAGGAACCCTCCTTTATCCCCTCCATGACTTGATGATTGAGCCTCATTCTCGCTTAATATATATTCTGGACACATCCTATGGGGGTTCCCAAATTTTTTTTATTGTTTCTTAATGGTCGCCTATGCATTTTCTTATTGTGCCATGCCTCCCACCATTATGTTGTTGTTTGCCTAGATCCTTCTTACCACTATTGTAGTAGCCTTGACCATATGCCTCTTGCATTATTTGGCCTTTTTTTTTTCATCCATCTACCCATGGAGAGAATAGCTTCTAAGAGTGGATTTCACTTGCCAATACCATTTACATTCATCTTACTTTGGTCAGTTCCATGCACTTGGAACATAGGAGCATGTTGTTAAGCCACTCATTCTCTCCAGTTGAGTACACTTTTCTCTCTTTTTCAAAAATCATAAAAGGAAATTAAAATGATACATACCTAGCATTCTTTGATCCCTCTTTCGTGTTCGTCATTAAGGAGACAAAAAACAAAAAAAAAATGAAAAAAGAGTGGGTTTTTTTTTACCATTGTTATATTCTCAAAATGGAAGCGTTAGTCGATTCACCCTTGAACATGGCACCTATTTGAGTCCTCATCATACAGTTGTGTTTTATCTTTCCTAGGAGCTATCCTAGTAATATGAGTCACACATACTCCTCCAGTTGGTTACTCTTCCATTCATCATGGATATTGCTTCAATGCCTCATGCATTGTTGCACTATATTCATCCAACTCTTGTGTCTTTCTCCTAATTCACCCTTATGTCGTGCTATATGTTCAAGGCAATTTTAATCTAGAGTTGACCATCTATTGTTTTTTTACTTTTCGAGTCATCCATATATGTGTCATTTTTACTTGGTGATATTCTCTCTTCACATTATCTCTTGATTTATGTTTTGTGTCAATTATTGGGGGATACATTAAGGTCCTCCGACAAATCTCTCCCTATCAAATTCAACACATTATCTAGGAGAGGGATCTAAAAACCAACTATTACCTTGGAGTTTGCAGTACTTAGTGGCATACCCCCTCATGATTGACAATGGGCATTGACTCTTGATCAATTGATTCTACAAGTGTTTGACATCATCTCCTCTGTTCATGCTCGCTAGAATTTACTAGGTACCTTGGGGTCCATCTTCCTCATTGGTGGGTCCCTTTTTGTTTGTTAATGATATACATCAATAAATAATAATCAGATAGTTTCTACCATGCTCGACATTAGCTAATCTATTTGCATGATGTATATTCCTACCATTAGAGTTTTGTATGAATACCTTGGGATTGGGGGACACATCATTCATTTACAATATCCTCTCTCGATTTGTGATGGATTATATCACTTATCTATGATTACTTTGAATACTTCGAGGGAACTTTCCTCAATTCTCATTGTCTTCATGATGTATATATGTTGTATCATAGATCCACATTGTAATTTTGGTGGCTATTATTGTATTCATGACATATATCCACATTGTATTGCCTCGTGGCTATGGTCTTATTGATGACATGGATCCACTGTGTATTATTTCATGGCGATGGTCCTACATTTCATGTCATGGATCCACAATGTATTGTTTGGCGACCATGCTTTGATACTCTTCAAAGTCTAACAATGTCTACCTAGTGGATGGTATATATATGCATTCATCCTTGGTGTTTGATTGCAAGTACTCTTTTTCCTTCAGACCTCCTTTTCTCTCTCCTCATGTTTCCCCATATGGAAACTATTTTATTGTAATGTGTTTCAGCCATACATTCCTTTCCCGACCTCACACATTAGGGGGAATCTATTACAACATTAATTTTCACCCTATAGGGCTAGAAATGAATCTTGTAGAAGATGAATGCCAAGACACATCTCTAGATCAAGATTTAGGAATTTTTTTAGGGTCATCGCGAGATCTATATGAGACAACAAGCAATGATCGTCATTGTTCATCTATAGTGAAATAGGCGATGATCCCTATAACCTTCTAGAGTTTCTAAGTTATAGAGAGGTAAGCGAGGGATGATTTGTATCGTCATGGAATTAGCCTAGGAAATCACATCATTCGAGTCTCTATTGGGTTCTAGAATACCTAGAATCTCTCCCAAGCCTCTTTTAAGGATCTATATAAAGAACGAAATTCTTGAGCATGAGGAGGAAGAACCATTTGCATATTTATGTTGTTCAAATATAGAGGATCTTCTCCTATTCAAAGCAGTCACAATTAGATTTCCTCTAGTTTTGTTAAGAAGACGAGGAGGAGAAATGATCAAAGGGGAATGCATCTAAATCCAAGGTATAATCATTGATGTATTTTCTATATTTTATTAATGTATCATTGGTTTTCCCCTAAATATGTTTGTATCTGATTTACAAATGTTTAGATCTGGTCTTATAATGAATAGATCAAGATAGATCTAGTAGTTTTGATTTTCCTAACACTAGAAGAATAGTAGATCGATAGTTTTTTGTCTCCTTGTTTGAAGGAAGAAAATTGTAGGAGCTGGAGATGGATCTCAGGAGATGCATCAGCCGAATACGTGAGGACAAATGTCGGTCGAAAGGTATGTTTACCACCCTTTTTAGTTAAAAGGAAAATAATTTTATTGCATTTAGGGAAACCATTAGAAGTCTATCCCCAATGTTAGTATAGGACCAATAGGCAGGTCCTAGGGAGATATAAATTACCATATTGGTGAGATTTCTCCAATAATAGTTTGCATTGGGGATTTATGCAATTTTCTTGTGCGTTCTAATGATTGGGTGGACACGTGTCTTAACATATTCCTCCATCGTATCTGTAGAAAATTCCCCTATGGTTTCATTCATATGTGACTTCTCTATTTTTGTAGCCAAGGATTCTCCTAATTCTATAGTAGGGTTTCCTCTAAATTATATGAATTTAATTCTAGTAATTAACTATGCAGGTCAAAGCTGGGGAGAAGGAGAATTTGGGGAGTGATTTTTATGTCTCATTGTTCCATAAAACCTAACCCTAACTGGTAATTGTTCTATTGCACTAGGGTTAAATTAAGAGAAGGGTGTTTTTATAAAGTCATCCCATGATCCCCCATTCCTCATTAGATCTGTTGTGACCAACAACTTAATGAGATCATGATATAAATACATTTCAGAATTTCTTCTCCTATGTGTAATGGTAGCCATTTTGGTGAGGTTCTTCCACAAAAAGAGGGTAAATTGAAATACTCCTAGTCTTTCAATTGAAGAAGTAACCTAATGTGATAAAAAAAAATTAAATTGAAATGACCCTTACATTTTATGTATTTCTGAATGTATAATTCTACCTCCTTCCATGGGGAAATGACGAGCTTTTGGAGCACTCACTTGTTCCAATCTTTGACTTATGCACCTATGCAAATGAACTGTTGGAAAGAATCCTTAACCATTTCCCTACTCTTGAACCACACTTCTCTTGTAAATTGGAGTCATATGGCACATGTAATAGACTCCTTTTCAAATGGATGAATATGAGCATTGGATCCATTTAATGTCTGAGCAAATTCTAGGTCCACTTGTTGGTTGAACCCTGAAGTCCCTAAAAATAAATGAGCCAACCTTCTTATGTGAAAATTTCCATGATTGTAGCATTAGAAACCATAATTACCATACCAATCGGTTCATGGTGCTTCACATGGACATCAATAGCTTCAATAATTCACAAAGTGGTTGGAAAGACAAAATAGAGCTTGAGCTTAAATGGTCTATGAGTTCGGAGGGTAAGGTGGGTTTTCAATGCAAATGGGTATGAGGTATGGAATTCAAATTGTATAAGGATCATGGTCATTGATGGAGATATTTGGTGCCATGTCGTATTTAAGTGTAATGATAATTTAGACATGAAATTAAGTGGCTACAGATTCGTATCATTTCACACGAGGTTAAGTGGTATATATGATATAGACTCATTCATGGGTTTAAGTGGCACATTTATCACTCAAAAGATATGATTGAAATCATATGAGTAACATGAAATGACAATCTAATGAGATCGAATAAACAACAAGTAACTATTAGGAAAAAATCATAATATGTTTTAAATATTGTTAAAAAACTTAAAACAAAATCATTATGTTACATAGCATATTTACCTATGCGGAACTTGTGAGGTGGGTATTTGATGTAGAAACTAGATTGTGTAATTCCTATATTTCAACAGAAACTTCCTATTTTGATAAGATAAATATTTCTTCTTTGCTTTGATAAAACAATTATATAGAAGTTATGTTTGAAACATGAAGGTACTTCATTTTTAAACAAGTGCAGCAGGCTGCGATATACTGCCTCCGAAGATAATAAAAGAAATTTTACTCAAATCTATGTAAACTTACCGAGTTTCCTTTGCCTTTGAGGTTTCCCATTCCCCTTAGAGGGTGTGTGAGTGCTTTAGCTCGTTCCTATAATTAAAATATGTCATTTCAAAAAAACCTAAATTTCTTTTGGAGCCCAGCGTTTCTATCATATGTCTCCATAAGCAGTTGGTTTTTTGAATAACCGTTTTTAGTATATAGTGGAGGTTTTGCGTTCGTAGAGATTGTCCTAACAAGTTTAACCGTATGCCAAATCACGTCTACCAAAAAAATGATTGGGAGTCTACCCCACCAATGTCAGTGCCCGAACAACCTGCCACCAGATCCATTGGGTTTCTAACCCTGTAGCTATCAATTAACTTACCAAAAGAATTAAAAATGGTTTCATAACTACACATTTGGAAAAATAAGAAAAAAAAAAGAAGAGTCTTATTTCATAGGTCAATGGTAACTTACCAAAAGAATTAAAAATGGTTTCATAACTACATATTTGGGAAAATAAGAAAATAAAATAATAAAAAGAGTCTTATATCATAGGTCAATGGATTCATTTATGTGACTTGGTTTATATAGAATTGATGGGTAAAGTGTCTCCATTCAATGTGTTTTGGGAGTTGTGAAAGGGGGCTAATTCAATATGAACATATGTATGGTTTTTATTTTATATTTGTTATAAAATTATTTTATTAGTAGAGTTGTACCTTATAAGAAAGTGACACTCATATATAGTTATGTCAAAATTAATTTCAAACCTCGAATAAAGTGAAGGTTGCAATAACACTATCAATTTATTGGCTAATCAGAGGTCATAAAAATACTAATTTTTTTATATTGAATTTTTTTATTTTATTTGTTATGTTCAACATTAAAATTTATATGCATTTTTTAAGTCAACATAAAACTAATATGAAAGTCAATGCTAAGTCATTGCTATATACTACCTCCGTGCCTTTGGTAGTGTAATAAGGTATTTAGTTCATAATTTAAAGCATAAAACTCTATGAATAAAAATCATTTAGTTTGTAGTAGAAATTGTAATAAATTGTATCAGGATTTGGAATAAAATTTTTAGCAGAACAATAGAGAGTAGCTCTCTCTTTCTCTCTCTCTCTATATGAAAACAACATCTACCAACAAGCTAGTTTTCAAATGATTTTTGTTCAATTGTGTCTTAGAGATGTTTTCACAGTTGGATATTTTAATCCAAGTAGTACTAGCCAAGAACTGATTTTCTAGTACCACAAGGTCTATCAGTTCCCGAGACATGTTTTTACTACTAGAATTTATTTTTTTATTATTGCACACACAAACACATACATAACACAACTTGGAAAATAAAGAGGATGAAGAGGCAGATGATACTGCCCCCTTATGTACAACTTCCAACTTTGCTTGCTTGACCAAATCTTTAATAAATTCACCATTAGTAAATAGATTTGGTTATAACCTTACCTGATGACCATTTTCCATGAGAGGGATTCTATATTAATCATTAGTACACAACTTCATAGAACCATTGTCATAGACAATGTCAATCTCATATGGTCCCAACGAATGGTGTATAACTTTACCTTGAAATATTTGAATCTAGATTCAAATAAGAGGGCCCAATCACTTGCTTGAATATTTGTTTTCTTGATGAAACTGTCATGCCATTTATCCCTTTACTATTGAACAATAGATGTTTGATGCAAAGTAGATTGTTTAATTTCACCAGGCTCATTAATTTGATCCAACCAATGTTGTTGAGCCTCTATAAGGTCCATAACTACCTGTATTGTAGTTCTTAAATTATTAATTTCAAATTCAATTGGGAGAATTGCATGCGTACTATACACAAGCTCATAAGGAGTGAAGCACGTGGTGTTTTTCCATGTGGTACGGTAAGACCAAAGAGATTATAGAAATGTTTTGGCCCAATATTTTCAATCCATTTTTCAAAAGGCTCTACTAGAATTTGAGGTTGGAGGGGCATTTCATATAATTGAACTAGCTGGCCCATACTTTGAAAACTCTCACAAATATTGACATACCTTTTGGCATTCCCGAAGATGGTAGACCAATAGTATCCTAAATGTAGTAATTTGTTGGTGGTCATGTTGTCAACAAAGTGTCCTCCACAAGGTTTGTTATGATATGCTTCGAGGATTCCATAGACCTCATCTTCATGAACACAACATCGGATAATAATATGTTTCCCTATGTGGAAGAGGTGGCATTGGACCCATGAGTACATGACACTTTGTATAACAACACTTTGTCACTCTTTTGGATAAAGATGTCATGGAATCTTTCATATAGCCAAATAGTTAAAAATATCTAGAAACCACCATGTGTTAATAGATAATACAAATAAATATTCACTGGGAAAAACATCCTCAATTAGAACACCATCCCCTTCATTGGTAAGCCTAGAAATAAAGTCATCAACCACATTTTCTTTTTGAGGTTTATCAAGGATGGTGATGTTAAATTCCTATAGAAATAGAAAACATTTGGTTACCCTACCATTAGTAATAGGTTCATTCATAAGAAAACAAATGGAAGAATAATTAGTATGCACAAGTATAAGATAACTAGTAATATAATGATGAAACTTCTTAATATCATGGACAACAACAAGAAATTATTTTTCAGTTACCATATAGTTCAACTCTATAGGAGTAAGATTCTTGTTGATAATGTAAATGGCATAAGGTTGGTGTTCATATTTGTTTCCAAGCATTGCTATGATGGTTGTATTTGAAGTGTCAATGGAAATGTGAAAAGGAAAGGGCCAATTTGGTCCCCTTAGCATTGGTTATATATAGATTTTCTCCTTAAGGGATTCAAAAGAATTTTTACATTGATTAGTCCACAAAAAATCACTATATTTTGAAATCGATGTAAATAAAGGTGATGCAATCTTAGTAAAATTCTCAATGAAACGTCAATAATAACCTTCATGCCCTAAGAAACTATGCACATCTTTTTAAGTTTTAGGAATAAGCAGTTTTGAAATTACTTCTATATTGTTGGCTAGGTCTACCTTGATTCATGTAGGAGATATATGATGACCACGAACAATCCCCTTTGTTAATAGCACATGACACTCCTCATGACTAAGAGAAAGATTTTTTTCTTGACATTTTGTGAGAGCTTTCCCAAGGTTATTCATGGCTTCTTAAAATGTATTGGCATATATAGTAAAATCATCCATATAAACCTCAACATATGCATGGATTAAGTAAAAAAAAATACCTAAAATAACTCTTTGAAAGGTAACATGGTAATTAAACAATCCAAGGGGTAGTACTTTGGAGGAATATGTTCCCCATGGGAAGGTGAAAGTAGTCTTATATTGGTATTTTGGAGCGATATGAATCTAGTTGTAACCACTAAATCCATCAAGAAAAAGAAATAACTACTTACATACCAATGTATCTAGAACTTATCAATGAAATGAAGAGGAAAAAAATCTTTCAAAGTGACTTTGTTCGATTCTTGGTAATAAATGAAAAATTTTAACTTACCATTTTTCTTTGGTACAATTACCAATGGTGAAACTTGCTAACATAAGATAAATGAAATTTACATTAAGTAATTTTTGCAATTCTTCTTTCACTATCTCTCTCAAAGAATGATTCATGCATATCCGGGGTTGACAAATGGGTTGGAAATCATCTCTAATATAGATGTGATGTGTACAAATATTAGGATGCATCCTTCTCATGTCAGTGTATTCCCATGAAAATGCATCACTATGTTTGTGTAGTAACCCATTCAAATGTTTTTTCTATGAAGTGTCTAGCCTAGGATTAATGTTAAGTGTATTTCCTGGGCTAATTTACGTTGGTACACTACAAGATTCTGAAATGGTATACAAAGTAGAAGACATATATTTAAATTGTAGTGATAAAGAATTTAAGGAACAATTCTCTTATGTATATTTTTAAGATATGACCAAAGTATAGAGAGGTTGGATGCTGAAATGAATAGGGATGTGCTATGAAATTACACATCACATCATCTTTAGTTTCCTCCTTAAATTTAAAGGATAATCTCATCGTCATTATCCTCATTTCATATCCAAGGGGAAATCTCTAAGTCTATATTATTTTTAGCTGAAGGATACACGGTAAGTTTGTTAGTGGAACCTCCATGAGAAATGGCTGTATCTTTGGATCTACAACTAATGTATGCATCTGTAGTGGCCAACCAAGGCCTTCCTAGAATTAGTGGATAACCACAAAGATTGGATTTAGACTATAACACCATGAAATCTACCAAATATTCACAAGAATCCACATAAACTACTACATATTCTAATACTCCATTAGGTTTAACACTAGATCATTAAGCTAATTGAAGGACTATGGGAGTTTGAGATAGATTAGATAATTGAAGTTTTTCCATAGTTTCCTTAGTCATGACATTGATGAAAGTTCCTAGGTCAATTAGAGTGTTTGAAATGGAAATATTTTTGATGTTAATGTTTCCAATAGGGATTCCAGGGTTTGCATACTTAGTCTTAAAAATCTTCCTTGACATCAGGTTAGCTAGTTTACCAATTACATGGATAGTTTGGTGATCCTTCTTTTTCTTGATAAGATTCCTTAGGCATAGTTGATGAACAAATTTGGCATAGATAGGAACATATTTAATTTCTTGGAACAAAGTAATTTTGACAGAAACATTCCATAACTCTCCTAGGAAATCAAACTCGGTTTGAATGAGTGGTTTGTCCAAACTTAACCTCTCTATATAGGGAGGAGTTGGAGAAGTATTAGATGATAGTGGTTGATCTTCCATTATTGGAGAAGAGGTTTGTACTATTATAGAGTTTGATCAACCAGATCGACGTGATTTTCTAGTTGGTAAAGGAATTCCTCACCATAATTCTCAAGAGCGATTGGGGAAGTCTTATTATTAATCACTTTACCTGATTGTAAATGGATATCTTGAAAATAAATGGGGAACATGAAATATGTTGGCAAAATGGGTAACTCAACATTGTAAATGGGTTGAGATACTTTATTATTTTGGATAGGAACTGGCTATGCAGGTCTTTTAGGAATTTGATTGGATGGTAATTGAAATTGTTGTGGTTTCTATAACTATGGATGTTTTTGTGGTGGGTATGTGTTGGAGCATGCAATTTTTGGGTCTAGCATAGTAAACAAGGATAAGAGATAAGGAATGGACCAAGGAAGCAACGCGTGCCAGGAAATAAGGGAAAGCAACATGACAGAAGGGAAAAGGAAGAAGCGCAATGGGAAAGAAGGAAGACACATGGATAGTCAAATAAAGGAAGGGTTGGATCAAAGACAACCCGCATGGAAAGAAGTTAGAAAGTGGAAAATTTGAGTCCACTTAGAATTAGGGTTTTTGAGTCATAATGTAAGGGTTTTTACCCATTTTTTTAATATAAATAGAGGATGTATGAGGTAGCTAGGGGAAGAGAAGTATCTTTTTGTGAAGAACCCACTTTTAAGAGAACTGTTGAGTATTGAGTCAAAGTTCTTGTTTTTTTGAGAGCTATGGAGCTCAGATGGAGTAAGTGTTGAGATGTAATTGAGGGTCAGGTCGCAAGCTGTGGAGCTTGGTGTGACACTAGTCAACCTCACCATTTCTAAAACCATGATGTAATGCATGCATCGAAGGACAATTGTTTATGAAGAATAATAATAAAGTAGAAGATATTTGAGGACGTAGCCTAGGGGGGTGAACCACGGTAAAAATGGTGTCTCTATGTGTGTTGTGTTGATTTTATATTATTTATGATGAATGAATGGTTAGATGAATGAATCTGTTAGATTTTATTTACATCGCGCACTAGAATAATCATGCAAAATGAATGTTATTGAATGAAAAAATTAGTAGATGTGATGAATGTTATGGTATAATGCATGTTAAAGTATAAGTAGAAGAAGAAGAATATCCCCGATCCCTTCCATGATTTCAAACACTTGGGTCATGCAATCACCCATAAGCCATCTTGAGTGAGACTGCGCTATGCACTCTGTTTGCGGTGTATCCTTCTGGTTTACCAGAAGGGACAATGGTGAAAATGGTTTTATTGGAGAAATAAGGTAGAACCTGGGTCAAGCCACACATCCAACAATTGTTTTCGTTTCCAGCTAAAACTCAGAAGAACAACTTGGAAGGGATCTGGTGAAGAAGATGCAGTGGTAGAAAGGAATTTTTAGGCCATGGAATCCTATGAAGTAAGAGATTGAAATATGGTTGGAGACAAAGTAAATCGAGTTCACGCATAAAGATAATAGAAGCTCCAGATATACACCATGTCAGTATCTGTAGAGGTATGTGTTTACTGATTTACATGAGGCATATTTTTGTTATTTTCCAGAGTTATTACAGAAGTGGTTATTAAGGTTGAAGGATACTCATTAGACTAATTAGATAAGGCCAATAGAGTGGACTGCTGAGAAAATTGCGTGATTGGAAAGGGTTAATAATAAATTCACGCACGCAGTGGATTTTTGGTTAGACAATATTACTGCGGGTTTTATTACTAAATTTTCATTCGATACAGTGAAGTCATATACTGCTACAGAGAAGTACTTTTTGAAGGGACCCAGAGGGATTTACATCAAGTCTCTTTACACGTCAATTAATATCTTATTGCATGATAAAGGCATGATGACGATGGAATCAAACAACTAAATCACTATGCACACATGGGGGAACTGGGGGTAGCACTAAGGATTGTCTAAGATATGGAGAAGGCTCTCGACAAAGGACAAAAAAAGGAAGCAATGGACCCCATAATGATGGATCAAGAATAGACCAGGGAAATAATAAGGAAAGTAGGAGTGACACACAACAGATGACCCTACCAATATAAGATCAATAGTAAGAAGAGGGCAGTAGTCAAGCGAGAGGGCTTGGACAGTGATGAGGAAGAGGTAGAGGATCTCCGTGTGACAGGGCATATTGAGGAAATATTTTACGCCACATATGAGAGGAAAACCAGAGGTCAGGGGTCCATCCCAGAAGAATTCTCTTGATTCCAGATCTAAATTAGTGTGGAACCAACAACCCCATGTGCGACTAAGGCATTTGAAGAAGAAAAACTGGCTAACCAACAAATGATTAGTGGTAGAATAATTTTTACAGGACGTGGGTCCACTGGAAACTCAAGAATAAGTGTAAGTTCAACAAGTAGCATTCAATTATCTACATCGCATGGAGGTGGTAGTACAAGAAACGTGACAATGGCAGGACAAGATCCAACTATCAGTTTACCAGAATTTCGAGGAGACGGGTCAAATGACCCAAAAACGCATGTGTTTATCTGTGAGAAGATATGGGAAGCTAATCATATTACATATGAAGATACAAAGGTTGTGTAGTTGGAAATCACATTCAGAGACCGTGTATTAGACTGGTACATGGGTTTCGCAACAAATAATCCAACAGGAGCACCTACAACTATAGTAGAGGTGAAAAGGCAATTAATAAATGAATTTCAGAAACCAAGTTCAAAGGATCAATTCATGAATGAAATGATATAGATTAAGAAGAAACTAGGAGAATCAGTTTGGGAGGTGGACCAGAAGTTCAAAATACTAAAAGGTAAGTTGAAGTACCCTATTACTGATATGAAACATAGACATTTGTTTGTTAACTCTTTATTGCCACACTTGAAGTATCCTTTGAGGTAGAAGAAATTCCAAATTTAGGATGAGGCCCTGCAAGCAAATTTATAGTTAGAGGAAAATCAGTATAAGCAGAAAAATCCAACTGTGGAAGAGTTGAGACAAGATATGAAGAAATTGACATTTCAGTTAAATCAAAATAAAGGTAAGGAGGCAAGGAAGATGTATGGTGTACATTATGCAAGAAAGAAGGTCACCATAAGAATGAGTGTCCATTATTTGTGAATTATATATGGTTATGTATGCCAAATCATTTATCTTCAGGAGGACCATAGTGTGAGATATGCATAACACATGGGCATGATCCCTATCATTGTCCTATGATGTAGAAGTATTAGGCAATATCAAAAAGAACATTTTGTAATTTTTGCAAGTCAGTTGGACACTAAGACAAGGAATGCAGAACCTTGGAGATAATGAAGGAGTGGACATCATATGCATATAGGGTGTAGGCTGAGTTAATGAAAGCACAACCTGCACATTAGCCGTAGTATAATACTGCGTAGTAGTTTAAACCACAACCACATTACAAAAATGTGCAACATTTTGGAGCACCACCACACTATAAAAATGCACAACAATGTGCAGTGCCACCATAGTACAATAATGCGCAGCTACAGTAAAATCAATAACCTCAGTATAATTCAATGCACAGAGATAATGAAGGAAACAAAGGAGGCTTTAGAGGAGGAGGTCAAGGAGGAAGAAGCTTTGGATGAGGTAGAGGACCTGTAGTTTGTCATAACTTTAAGAAACTAGGGAACTATGCCAGAGACTGTCCATAGCCACAAACGACATGTATGTATTGTCACGAAGAATAGCACGAGATAGAAGACTATCCAACACTGTTGAAAAAGATACATGGTAGGAGGAACCAGAACAATCAGAACATGCAATGGATTGCGGTGGAAAATAGAGAAGAGGATGGGAAGAAGATTAACATAGTTACTAGAGGTGGAGCCAAGATAGGAGAATATGCAACAAATAAGAATCAATATTAGTACCAGTGTGTTAGGAAGAATACAATGGCTGAACATAAGTTTGATGCACGCAAAGAGAACGAGATATTCAAGGAATCTAGACAAGATATTTTGAAATAAAATATCGTGTCGACTTCAAGAATAAAGCCAATAGATGAGGTACCAGTGTATGACATGCCTCCAATATTTTATCATACCAACAAAGAAAATCCTTTAGAGAAAGTAAGTAACTTAAGAAACTTTTTGGGGTCTTGTGTAAAATTGTTGAATGATAAAAATTCTTTACAAGTACTGCAGAGTTTGTTAGAAAAGTGTAATTATGGAAAAGAAGGGGTAAAGACAGTGAATCAGGTCTGTAAGAAGAGAAGAAAAATTAGATAATTTAGGTTGAATGCAAACATTGGATACTTTAATATGGGGGATATCATACTAGACTTAGGGTCTGAATTCAATGTTCTGCTAAAGAAAGTATGGAAAGTTATGGGAGAACCCTAATTGGGGTATTCACCTATCCAATTGAAGTTAGAAAATCAACACAGAGTGGTGCCAATTGGTAGATTAAAAGGGATACCAGTAGATCTAGATGGTGTGTGAACCATGGCATACTTTGAAGTCATTGACATAGCAGATAATACTTCACCATATCTAGAATTGTTGGGTCTGGATTGGTGTTATGGGACTTATCGGTAAATGCAGACATAAACAGATCTCCATAGATCCACCTATATCTATAACAAAATAGAACAGAATATGATGCTTTCCCTAAGCTCTAACTATCAAGTTTACTAGTTAACAAGAGATAGACAACACATCGTTTAAATGTCTCTTCCTCCTACCATTGTCATCATAGATCCACTCTGGTGCTCCTGTGATATTGAATCTGCAAGGGAACACAAGCCAACCAAAGTGAAAGAAATCCAATATACTCAACAAGAACTTATGCATGTGATCAAGGAATCATACAATAAAACAAGACAAGTTTTATGGGAAAGAAACATATCACTATATTATATTTAAAGTGAAAGTGGAGATTACAACCAAAGCCTTGATGTTGCAAGGTCCCCTCTCGATGACCCTTTTTTCCAACACACACACTTTCTCCAACTTTGAATGAAGAAGATCCATAATGACTTGATGAACTGAAATGAAGCCCTCAAGTATGAACTAAAGTAGAATTCCTCATCCAATTCTTAGCCTATTCAATATTAATCTTACTTGAATCAACCTTAGCCTTTTCCATGAGAAATCCATCTTTATATAAGGGAGAGAGATATGGTTGAAGAGATTAGGATAATCCCACCAAATCATAGAAGCGAGTAAGATCCCAACCATACATATGCCACCTCACCTTCTAGAAGATCCCCTTCTAGAACTTTCGTGAAACTCGACATTTTCTTAGTCTTTTGACATTGTCACACCCTAGCTATAGATCATCCTGCGGAGACATCACAACCCAACTTTAGAGTAGGGGGTGACGATCAGGCATCGTCGCATGCTGTGTATGGTGCAGCCTGCGACAACCTTCCTTAATAGGGTTTTTGAGAAGAGAAAGTCATTCAATTTCCTCAGGAATAAAGGCTCTTTTTTGGGAACATGAACACATGTTGTCAATGGATCACTGGGGTGAAAAAAATAAAGTGTAACAAAATTCCCCCAAATTATGAGGGTGGAACTCGTGACAGCCGAAATACTTTGTAGAATGTGTGTGTGTCGGAAACAAGGAGTGCATCGATTGGGAACCTGCAAATAGTCAAGCATCAACATAATAATATACCATTGTCCAAGGTAGGCATTCTCATACTCAGATTACAAAATGTCAAATGAATCATGGCCACTAAATATACATTGTGGATCCATGTCACTGTGAATCAACATAGCCATCCAAAATACACTGTGGATCTATGCTCTAAAGAATTCAAATCCAGACATAGCCACGATACATACAAAGTGGATCTATGTGTCAATACAAATCATGAATACTCCGTCACAACCTGGACCAGAATGGGATGATCTAGGGTCTTCATTTCCATTGTCCTTAAGTATGAATCTAACCATGCGATTATAGGTGCTGAAGTCGAACATGGTAGAAACCACTTGATTACTGGTCATTAATGAAAACCATTAACAAGTGGGATGGAAATCACCATTGATGTCAATGACTCCCAAGGTACTCCAGTACATTCCAACAAATGTGAATAAATGAGTTGAAGTCGAAAACTCGATGGAATCTTCCAATTGGGGGTCAGTGATGTGAACCCACCATTGAAAGCGAAGAAACCTGCCATTGAGGCATGCAGACTCTAAGGTACTGAATGATTTCTAAGTCTGTTTCCTAGATAATGATCTGAAGTCGACAGGAAAAGACTCGTCACAGGAGGGCCTTGATGTATCCCCCATCAATGACACGAAATAAGTAACAAATTTGAGGTAGATCAGAGTGTAAAGTGATTTGAAACTGACACATACTGAATCATACTGATAGGAAGTAGAGATGGTGGTGCACCTATGAACCATTATATCAGTGAGCATTGTGTGCCATGTACTTAGAAGCATAGCAGTAAAGTCGCTATAAGAGACGTCCGAGAGTTTCCCCTATGGACCATCCTCTATAGCATCACACACATGGAAGGGAGTGCAGCTTCCCATATGGCTCTTCAGATCTATTTTCAGTATGCGCTCGAATGTATGGAGCCCCGAGTTTTCAACTGGTGTGAAGGGCTTCTAAAGAGTATGAAAAAACAACTAACCAAGTGCAGGAGTGATGAACTAAAACAGTTCGGGTATGGTTCTATTTTGGTGTCTTTCTTCCTAGAGAGGGTCCCATTTTTGCGCTTATAGGTAGAATGGGGTATACCTTCCCCACAAGATCCGAGAATGAAGAGTTGGGTCAACCTCATGACACGACATGTAGCCGGTCCTATCGTTAAATATAACGATGTGTTCTTCGACTAGTTGAGAACCCAGATTCTCATGGTCGATGAATATGCGTATGTCGGACTATATTTCTGAGGAGATTCAGATTTGGCTCTTCCCGAGAGTTCCCAATGGGGGGACATAGGTAAGAAGTACATTTTGTTTGTATGATATTTTTGTAATTTTTAATGATATAAAAAATGTTTTTTTTTATGTTGTTTATCCAATGACTAATCAAATTCTCTTTGATGATGCAGATGTGGGACCTTAGCTCCCTTTGGTTTCATCCCCTATCCAGAGGTGAGGGGAGAGAGATGTCGTAGTGGGAGTAGCTACTGTCAACTACGATACCATAGAGAAAAACCTGGAGGGGCTCACGATGAACATATTAGATGCCCCTATTGATGATATCCCGAGTCATTACCAACACCACACAATGGGCGTGTCCGCTTCCATCGGTTGACTGCTCCATAGAGTAGCATGGATAGTCACATGTTATAGCGAGCAACATTCTTGATTCTCTATTGTATATGAATCCATGTGCTTCACATTTTTGATATTTTGGTCTTCGGACAAAAACACTTTTTGTAAAATTTTTATCGTTATATATATATATATATATATATATATATATATATATATATATATATATGAGGCTTCTAGCAACTTACTTGTTGTATATACAAAGTGTGATTGGATTTTACAAATGTCTCAAATGTCTGTCTAACACATAATTAGCCAATGCATCTGTTAATGTATTTAGACATCTAGGAATGTGTTGATATTCAATGTAATCAAAGTGACATTGCAAGAGACGAATTTGTAAATATACCCTTAACAACGTAGGACTTTGAATGGAGTAAACATTACCTAACTGTAGGACTACTGACTGCGAATCAAGTTGTACAATAATATGGAGGATTCCAATTGAAACAACGTCGGTCAATAATTCGATGACTGCATTGTATTCCGCAATATTGTTAGTTGCACGACCAAGGAAAACACCATGTAGACTAATCAATTCATCCGTAGGTTCATAGATTTCCCAAGAAGAAAATGCTAAGTTCTGAGTACTGTGACTAGTTCCATCAACAAAGCCAATGTAGGGTAGTGAAGACACTGACATCTGGAAACCAAGCACAACACAAGGTAAGCAGCTGAGGTCGAAACTAAATCAACGAAAAAGAACACAAGAGTATGATACACTAAAATACAAGCACTCATGCAAAAATGACTTAAGCATAGTACTTCTTTAAGTAAAGCCCATTTTTGGGTTCACTCAAAGGGATTCCATCATAATCAACTAGCTCAAAGGCTCCCTTCTCCAACACTCATTTGACAATGTAAGGACCTTTCCACATAGACTCGAATTTACCAGCCCCTAGCAAATCACGATCTTGTTCGTAAATAAGAACTAGATCACCTTCAGAAAAAAACATGTGGCTTGACATGTTTTTATATAGGTATTTAACATGTTTCTTTTGAGTTTCAATAACTAAGGCGGCATCGCGACAGGTTTCGTCTAGCTGCATCAAATACAAAAGACACTCTTCTTCGACAAAGGTATTGGGGTGAAGTTCAATGGCTAGTTTCAAAGATGGTATTTCATATTCAATCGACAAGATAACTTCGATACCATAAACTAAATGGAAAGGTCTAAATCCCGTGGAAGACTAGATGGATGTTCGATAGGCCCATAACGCTGAGAATAACATCGTGTGCCAGTTTGTCTTATGGATTCCTATCATCCGTCGAAGAATGGTAATGAGAACTTTATTGATTGCTTCAACCTGTCCATTGGCCTGTGGATAATAGGGGGTTGAGTTTTCATGGAAAAGACCCAACTTCTCAGTAAGTTCATACATCATAAAATTTCGAAAATGACTATCGTGATCAATAACGATGGCTTGAGGAACACCAAACCTAGTAACGATATGATTGAATATGAACAATGCTGCAGTTTTTCCGGTGTTATCGAATGTAGGCATCGCCTCGGCCCGTTTAGTGAAATAATCCACAACTACAATGATGTATCCATGCCCCCCGGTTGAGTGAGGGTTATATGTCATGAAGTCAACGCCCCATTTGGCGAACAGACCAATGGAAACTACAGGATGTAAGGGATCAGGATGAGATCTTATATTGTTATTATAAGTTTGGCAAGCATGGAATTTTTGGACAACAGTAATGCAATCCTTAAATAAAGAAGGCCAGAAATAACCTGCTCGTAAGATATTTTGGGAAGTGGCATACCCAGACATATGATTGCCACATTCTCCAGAATGACAATCATTCAATGATTTCTCAGCTTCATCATAGTGATACATCATCGAAAAATGGAATCAACACTGCGACAGTAAAGGGTATCACCAAGAATGATGGATTGGCGGGCTTGATATTGTATACGACGATGATCTGTACTAGATAGGTTGGGCCAGAATGTTTGATTCTGGAGATAGATGATGATATCTCTGTACCATACATCATCATAACTGATCAGAAAATGGGGTTCTTCAGGAAAGGAATCCTCTGCCACATTTTCTGTCTAAGTAGAGGGAAGGTCGCATATCAGTTTGGCAAAAAACAAAGATTTCTTTGACTTAGTGCGTTCAAAATCCAAGTCAAAATCTTAGAGAATCACTATCCATTTGGAGTACTTTCCCCCTAGCAATTGTCGAGTGAGGATATGGTGCATGGGGTTTCAATCCGAAATAACAATGGTTCTGCATAATAAGATATAATGACGAAAACGTTGGACAACTTGAATAGCTTCCAAGGCTAGTTTCTCCACATGTACGTATTTGGTTTTGGTAGTCGTGAGACTCCGACTCAAATCGTATATCACATGTGAATCATGTGAATCATCCTCTTGGACTAATACCATGGAAATGGTAGAGTCCGAAGTAGCTAAGTAGAGGACGTAATCCAGACTATAGTCAGGGGGAAACAACAATGGTGTACGGGTTAAGGAAAGTTTCAAAGCTTCAAATGTTTTTTTTGCAGTATCGTCCTATCCAAACTCGTAACCTTTCTTCAGTAGTCGAGTGAATCCTTTTGTCATTTTAGCGTAATTAGGGATGAAACGACGCAAATTTTTTTCCTTCCCTTGCAAACTTTGGAGCTGGTGTAGTGTGGAAGGAGGAGGTAGATTAAGAATAGCCTCAACCTTCAAGGGGTCTACTTGAATATCGTGTATCGACATGATAAAACCAAGAAGTTGGTCAGACTCCACACAAAAAACACATTTGTGTGGGTTCAAACGTATACGATAATAATGACATCGTACAAAAATGGCCCTTAAATGTGTCAGGTGATCTTGGCGATGCATGGAATGCACCGGGAGATTGGCAATATAGGGTTGCACAATGTGCTTAATATCATGGAAAGCATAAGACATAGAACACTGAAAGGTTGCACCAAAGTTATTGATACCAAAGGGTAATTTCCAATAGGAAAAGGTTCCCCAAGGGTAAATAAAAGTAGTCTTGTGTTGATCCACTGGTAAAATATTAATTTGATTATAGTCAGAGAAATGGTCCATCGATAAGAAGATTTCGCTTCCGGCGCATTCGTCAACGATATGGTCAACAAAAGGGGTGGGATGATTTTCTTTAGGACAAGCTTTATTTATGTCCTTATAATCGACACACACATGGATGGTTCCTTGCTTCTTATTTACCAGAACAAGATTAGATACCCAATCGGTCAAAGCCATAGGATAGATAAATCCATATTTAAAACGTTTTTCAACCTCAAGCTTGATAGAAACAACTTTCAATGGATGGACTGGGCGAAGTCTCTGCCGAACGGGTTTAGCGTCCATATATGTCTTAATCTCATGCACAATGATAACGAGATCAATACCTGGAATTTCTTCATAACTCCAGGTGAAAACATTGCGGAATTCTTGGAAAAGGGATTTATACATGTGGACCTCATCTATAGAGCAGGAGGCCCTAATATGAACATTATCCATGACTCTGGGTTTAATCGATATGTCAATAGGAACGATAGGCAAAATTTTACTCAAGTTCCCTTCGTCGAAGACATCGTGTGTTGACTTAGGAACTGAAGAAATAACAACAACAGTTGACAGAGTCGAAATCCGTTGGTAGCTCTTGATGGTATCACATTCTAGAAAGAGAATGGAGCGATGATGCCCATCGTCCCATGGAGTATCTTCCATAGACATGACTGAAATGATCATCTCATCCTTAGGAAATATCGCATGGAACAGATCAGGAGATGAATCAAAGAGAGAAGGGGGAGTGGGGGTTGTCGATTGAATAGCTTGATAAGAATATTCGATTGGACTCAAAGGAATCTTGTCGCCGTAACGAAGGTAGTCACCAGGGCTAGGTACTACCCATGGGTCCTATGAATCAGGGTTTTCATGAACAATGGTGGATATCATGTTAATAGAGGAAATAAAAGGAGGGGGAATATCGGGTGGTGGGATTGGAAATGTACCCATCAAAGTCGAATATTTCAATAGATCCACTCCAACATTCTCGTAACTGGGAGGTGTCTTTGATTTAAAATGTACATTGCTAGTACGGGAATTAGAATTAAAGAAGGCCAGTTGGTCAACAATAATGAAATTTCCTTGGTGTGGGAATCGAAACACATGGAAAAGGGTAGACACAACTTCATGCATGGAATCAATCCATCTACAACCAAGTAATTGGTTATAATCAAGAGGTGCATCAAATACCTCAACCTTGACATTGTCAAATTTACCTTCCAACGTAATAGAAAACGAGGGAATAACACCGTAAGGTTTAAAACCTATACCATTGAAGGCCTTAAGTGTATTGTGTGATTCGGTAGGGCAGGAGAACCGATAGCTTTCCAACAGGTAACAAACATAATGCAAGTCGAGGCTCCTTCATCAATAATAGTTCTACAGATATTCCTGTTTTCAACAACAACTTGGATCTGAAATGCTAACTGAGGAGGAAGCCTTGTTATGTGGTCTTCCAAGTCAAAGATGATTAAATTAGTATTCGAGGGATCAATTCCACCAATGGACTTTAACAATGCCTTCTGTTGAGTAGGACAACTTTGAAGGACTTCGAGAGCTGACATCACAGAGGGTGCTTGTGTAAGGTGTTCTACAATACTATAGTTTTGGGTAGCACGTGCGTGAGGGTTGAATGTAGAATTTCAAACAATGCCCTTGGGAGGAGGGAGAAGAAATGTATCGAGAAATGGTCTTTCAAGATGAAGAGGACTGTTTGGAGGTGAATTTGGAGGATAAGGTTGAACCAACGAAGGTGGTATATCATCAAATTTCTCTTTTGACGGAGAGTAATCTTTGGCTTGAGTTGCGATTGCAACTTGGTTCTTTTTAGAGTTACCAGTACACATAAGGACATAAGATGATGTGGAAGGAGAAGTTTGGTCATGAGTGACCAAATGGGCATGCTGTTGAGAAGGGAAATGTTGTGACAAAACGACAGGTGTAGAAGGTTTCTCGGTCCCTTGGAGTAACTTAGTAACCTCAAAACGTCTCGGACAATATTTCGTGTAATGATCGTCACCACAAATAAGGCAGGGGTAACGAGGTTTACATTTATCTTTCTCATCATCGATTTGCATTTTAGATTTATCATATTGTGGATTATCATTATTTTCCTCCTTATTCTTACCCTTCCCTTTCTTTTTATTTTGGTTTTTCTCGGCAGGTGCGGATTGAACAGAATTAACCTCAGCAGTCTTACCGGTGGGAGGAGTAGGAGTAGGAGTATTTTGTACATTAGAATGATTAGAGTTGGTATTGGTGTGACTGGCGTGTTGTTGATGAATGCAACTATGGGAGACATCCTCCAGCTTACAAACCTGTGATATGTGGAACATAGCAGCTATGTGATTCTTTCCCTCAGCTTACAAACCTGAGAGAAATCCCCTAAGAAGGTTGGCCTTGTTGAGCCAATAGATTCCTTTATTTATTAGACAAGTCTAATATAAGTAAGGGATGATTCTCCATTTTGGAATCATATCCTTCTTGTGAGTTTGGAAATTTCAGCAAGTACACTTCTTTGGCAAAGGTGTGCACCTCTCTTGGGCACTAGAGTTCTAGGGTTTTGTGCACCCCCTTGTGTGCTAGGTATTTCTTGTTGGTAATGTTATTTCTCTTGAATATTATAGCAAAGGATTTGGATGGGTTTTCTTCCCTTGTTGAGAAGGGTTTCCCAGGATACATTTTGTGTTCTTGTGCATGGTGCTTCTTCTTGTGATCTTGGTTGTTGCAACATTTATGGTTACGGTTAAATGATGAAATGGAATGAACTTCATGCTTAACCTAATTATTATAAAAAATCAACATGGTATTAGAGCATAGGTCTTGAAAGAACCCATTTCACAAGCATATACCAAGTCTCATCCTTTACCAGTCATCATGCCTCTTCTGTAGAACCATACGACCCTCTTAGGGTTTTCAGGAAATCTGTACGACCCTCTTCTTTTGGGTGTTTCAACCCATTAAAACTTGGAAGTTGGGGCTACTTTCAGCATAGAAGAATACAGACTCTTCCAGTGCATCTCCAGAATCTCTCAAAACAAAATTCTGAGAAATTTTGATTTTTGGCCCTAGGGTTTCTAGGATGCCAAAATTTCTTGCAGAATATTAATTCTAGTTTTCTGAAGAAACATTTCCTGAATCAACAAGAATTACTGTAATACTATCAAATCAATTGTTGGTGGTCATAATTTCAATATAATCCAGTTTGCAAGGATTCAAGAAACAAATCAAATGAAGAACAAAACATTAATGGAAGATAGGCTTGATGGAGAAAGCAACTTCTGCCCCTAGAAACCAAAGCTTCTAGTCACCCTTGAAGAAGAAGAACTCTTGGATGAGTCAACTAAAGCTCTACCAGACACAACCACTGATATGGAGAAGAAGATAAGAAAAGAATATGAAATCAGAGCAAGGAAAATAATCATCTACTCAATAAGAGATCACCTCTTACCCCGTATTGCCAATCTGAAGACAACCTATGATATGTATAAAACCTTGGAAGGAATGTTTGAAAGTGACAACACTCTTATATCTCTTACCTTGAAGAGACAACTTCAAAGTACCAAGATGATGAAAGATGACAAAGTTCCACTCTTCTTCACGAAGTTATCAGTGATTAAAGAACAACTAGAGACCATTGGAGAAATCATGTATGATAGAGAACTTGTCTTAACCACTCTCCAGAATCTTCCAAAATCATGGGAGCCTTTCATTCAAAGTATCAGTGGAAGAGAAGCTCTACCAACTTTTGATCACTTATGGACAGATTGCACTCAAGAAGAGCTTAGACTTAGAAATAGAGGAGTGGAAGATTCCCCAGAAGAAAATCATGCTCTTGCACTTCATACAAGGAAAGGAGGAAAATTCAAAATAAAATTTAGGCAAACATTTAAAGAAGAAAAGTCTTCATCCAATCCAGGATATCAAAGAAGAGATGTTTCAAAAGTTCAGTGTTTTAGATGTGACAAGTATGGACACATTGCTAGAAATTTTCCAACCAGAAACAAGGGAAAACGATATGCTACCACTACTGACATTGATCCAGATACAGATCCACCTCAAGAAAATGAAGAGAAGAGAGAGAAGTACTTCCTCTAAAAGAAATGACTACAACTAGGTAAATATTTTGATCTATAATTTTATAGTTGATTATATTTTTTCAATAAATGAAGGACAATGTTCCTAGTATAATATCTCTCAAAATAATTGGGCCATTATCCCTGGTACAAGAGTCCAAACCATATTTAAGTTGTTTATTATATAAGAACAAGAAGAAATGTTGTTCTTAAAGAAGAGATACTCCTTCAAAGATTAAGAGAATCACAAATAAATATTGACAGTAAAACAAATACCTTCTCCCCATTCAAGAGTTTAGAGGGAGACATACCTTACTCAAGATGATCCATTTGTTTCAGCCGATACACATCCAAAAATATTGCAGTAACGTCTAAAAGGCCTTTCTAGACCCACTCTGCAAGAGGAAGATACAAGCTTCTGAAGGCACATTCCGAGAAAGAAAAAGAGTTTCTCAAATTGTCCTTCAGTCATGAGCCACTTCATTGATGCTGAGACTTCCCTTCTTAGAGAAGCAATGAGAGAACCTCTATGGAAAAATTCCATAACAGAAGAATAACAGTATATCTTAAAGAATGATGCATAAAGATATTACTCAGGGATCAGAAAGGAAAATCTGTAGATCTATATGATCAAGCATGCAGCTAATGAAAGTGTCAAGAAATACAAGACAAGATCTATAGCTAGAGGTTTCTCACAAAAAAAGGGAGTTGTCTATGATAAGACACTTGATCCAGTAAACCTGATACACTTCCTTCCATACTATCATCCATGAGATATAATCTATATCAGATAGATAGATTATTGTTGAGTTTGGATTCCAAACAAAGGTGTTACTGATCCAAACCTATCTCATTACATTAAGGTAACAAGAGCCTGATTTGATGTCTTATTCAGAAATCCATGTCGTTGGATAGAAGTAACCATTGACTTCTAAAACTCAATATGAAAATTCTAAATATGATGCACAAATTTCTTGAGACAAAAAGTATGACAGAATGAAAATCCACCGTGATGGATCAAAAGGATAAGATTAACAACAATATAGACAGGACTAATCCACAGTTTTTTGGATCACTGATGTATCTGGCTAACGCCAAAATTGACTCATGCCATACAATGAATGGGCCTAGTCATTTCATGAGTCAAATTGAGACAAACTCACTAGATGATATAAAATCATTTATTTATGAGGCACAGTTGGATATGGCTTGAGATATTCCTTCAGTATGAACTTAAGCTTGTCGGGCATGACGATTCAAATTGAGCAGAAAGTACAGTGGATTGAAAGAACATATATGATTGATGTTCTACTATGAATATTTCCATGGTTTCTTAAATGCAACAAGAAAAAAAACTCTGTGGCCTTAAGTACCACAAAGACAGAGCATATAGAAGTGACTGAGTGAAACAAAGTGGCTTCACAAAAATTCTACTAGATTTACTTGACCACGAGATGGATCCTAATCTAGAGCCATGTATAAAGATCCTTAAGGAACCTAGTGTTTCCTAATGGATTGAAACACAATGAGATGAAATATTCTTATGTCAGAGATATGATGCAGAGGAAAATTGTATACTTGCAGTGCCTTTCTACACCTGAGCAGACTGCAAACATTTACACCAAAAAAACTTGGTGAAGAACACCTTCTGAGTTAAGAGGGAGTATCGATGACTCTAGCCAAAAACAAAATTCAGAGTACATATATATGAGAATTGGCTTGATGAAGAATGCCTCCCTAGCTGAGAGGGAGTGTGGATGAATGGAGCTATGGGAGACATCCTCCAGCTTACAAACCTATGAGATGTGGAACATAACAACTATGTGAGTCTTTCCCTGAGATTACAAACCCAAGATAAAGACCCTAAGAAGGGTACATGGTTCTTGCCTGAGACAGATTTAGGAACGTAGAGATGACCTCCTCTAATCAGAGAGTGAGAAGAACTCCAGATGATTATCCGATGGAAAATCGATCTGTTGAGTTAGGACGTGCATGTGGCTGAGCACAAGGTGAACGTGTGGAATCCCAAAAGTGTTGGGCACATCATCATGTGAACATAAATGAAGATGATGTGATAGCCTCCTCCGAGAAACAGAGTTGATGATAAGACTCCAGATGATTCTCCTTTCGGTGGCAGTGGGAAAGAAAATCTATAGAGTGGACGTGCCTGTGGACGAGCACAGGTGAATGTGTGAAGACCTGGTTCTTCTGTGTAATGCAGTGAATCAGAGCTATGACATCCCTCTGGATGTGCCCCTAGTGGATGAGTACTAGTGGGTGTATCAAATCCTTTGCTATATACTGTTCAAGAGTCAGACCTACCTGTAACCCTAATTGTTATGTAAAGAGTACAGGTCGGCCCCACCTTAATATGTTTAATAATAAATGTAAAATATAATTAATATTAACTATAATAATAATAATAAATAATAGTAATAATAAATTATATGTGACTTAGAGAGGTCGGCCCTGTTGAGCCAATAGACGTCTTTGTTGATTAGACAAGTCTAATATAAGTAAAGGATGATTCTCCATTGTGAAATCATATCCTTCTTGTGAGTTTGGAAATTTCAGCAAGTACACTTCTTTGGAAAAATGTGCGCACCTCTCTTGGGCACTAGAGTTATAGGGTTTTGTGCACCCTCTTGTGTGCTAGGTATTTCTTGTTGGTAAAGGTCTTTCTCTTTTATATTATAGCAAAGGATTTGGCTGGGTTTTCTTCCCTTGTTGAGAAGGGTTTCCTAGGATACATTTTGTGTTCTTGTGCATGGTGCTTCTTCTTGTGATCTTGGTTGTTGTGGCATTTATGGTTATGGTTAAATGATGAAATGGAATGATATTCATGCTTAACCTAATTCTTTTGAAAAATCATTATGTGTTTGGACTGAGCTTTAGCGTGAAAAGTGCCAATCACACCATCAGTAGCATGAGAAGATGTTGGAGGTGTTGGGGCAGATTTTGTGGAAGGATGAGGAGCGTCAGGGATCAAATAGTAAAGTGTTCTCGTTTGCGAATAAACGAGATCTAGATACTGAGCACGACTAATCGCCTACTCTTCAGGGACAACACCACCCATGGAAAAATCATGGGCGATAGGTCCAATGAGTGATTTGGTAAACCACTCATCCAGTATTTGATCAGGAAGAGGAACTTTGATCAAACGTCTTCTCCTCCTCCACTCATGGATGTGATCATAAATATGAGTGGATGAGGATTGTTTAAAAGAACTTAAAATTTTGGTTCATGTATCGTATTGAATTGGTAACTGGTAATGTGTCAAAAAGGCCATGGATAGGGTGTTAAAGTCATTAAAGAAACCTCACGGTAACTTGATGTACCATTTTTTTTTCTGAACCCGTGAGAGTTCGTTGGAAAAGTCATAATTTTATGGAGTCATCCACCAAGGATTTGGAAAAACACCATAGATGAAAAGTCATAACATGATTATTCAGATATTCTCTCGCTCAACCATCAAATTTAGGAATGTCGGACGGTAACTTGGCCGATATGACAGGCCAATAAGTAGAATTTAAGATAGGATCATTCAAGATCCTAGACAAATCAGGTAAATTGAAAGTGGCTAGAAAAGGAAACTGTCGGCTCACTTGAGAAAATTGGTAGTTTTGAGGAGGAATCCCCATAGGTATACCAGTAGGACCATAAGTAGTTTGCAAATAATTAGACAGTCCTGACAGATTCAGTTGTGGAGGATTTTGAGGCATATATCCCTTAGGGTTGGGTTGATTAGGGATGTTCCCTTGGAAAGGAACATTAGATTGAATTTTTTGACCCCAAGTGGGATTCAAAGAACCTGGATATGGTTGATCGAGGTTAGGGGGCACAAAATAATTGACTTGAGGATGTTTCCCCCCAGATGGTTGTAGATTTCCTTGGAAAGGAAGATTCCAAGGTTGAGTTTGTAACATAGGTGTGTTTTTTCCATAAATTGGATTATGGAATCCAACTTGAGGTTGCCCCCCAACTTGAGGTTGTGCCCCAATCTGAGGTTGTCACCCAAATTGATGTTTCCCCCCAAATTGAGGTTGACCTCCAACGGGAATCTGGAAACCAGAAGTGATAGAAAGACTAGTGCCTCCAAATGGATTGGAGCCACTAGGGCCAGGATGGTGAGATCCTCCTAACAAAGGTGGAGGAGGAACGTAAGGCCCTTCAGAGAGAATCTGGGCAGGTGTAGGAACAAACTGACTCGCAACGTTATACCTAGAAGGAACAAAAAGTCCAGAACCTCTGGATGGAACCTGGGTAGGGATAGAAATGGAAGTATTAAGAGATTTATACCTATGGGGAAGTGATGGATTAGGTCTATATGGAAGTGATGTCCCAATAGGAGCTTGGGTGATGACCACATTCCTGGTAGAAACCATGGCAGCTTGTGGGACCACAATAGAATGGGCCATCTGGAGAGGAAGAATTGAGTGAGAACCAACCAACAATTGGTATGAAATGAAGGTGACACTATTGGTAGTACCAGTCAAATGTTCTAAAGGTATCATATAGGTAATAGATGTATCAGACATTTGTGATGTCATAGGTTGATCAGGACTCGCTCCTAGGTTTTGATAAATATCACGTACTGTGAAAGGGATGGAACTAGGATTAGAAGTTTTGACAGTGTGAGCTGGGGTCCTAAATGATTCATTGTGAAAATGTGGATCCTCTACTCCAGATCCCGTGTTAGGTCCAGTAGGTACTTCAAAATTTTCATCAACAACAATTTCTCCCGATGAGTTCATTCAGAGCATACGTGGATTTCATACAACACTCAATAACGGATTGAAAGGGAGTCGAAAAGCCTCTAATGAGTTTGAAACAATTCAAAATCCTTCCAAAGAGTGTGTGCTTCCGACTTCAGAATCTACTTTGTTATTGACTAATCCCTCAGGAGAGCCTTCTGGTGAGTTAGGAAGCAAAGGTTGGTAACCTTCCAGATCTTCCAGGGGTAGCCCTTACATCCTACGTGAACAACGAAGGCCGATGTTGGCTGAACCAAATAAAGAACGAAAAAAATCTATAGCCAACTAGAGAAAACAAACAACACTCACTAATAAAATCTAAGAATCAAACCAAGCAAGCAAACCTTCTTGTTTCAAAGTCACTAGTTGGTGATGAAATCCAACGTCGCGAAATCAAGACAAGAAGGGGCTGGGATAAGCGGGTGGAAAAATTACGTTGATGACCTACTTAATGGACTTACACCATGGTGCAAGCTCCCACACATAATCATGGGTATACCCTCCAAGGACCTCGAGTGAGTTTGGCCAATGTCGATTCCAGGTACCGTGAATAATTTCCCCTCCACAATCACCTTGTGTAAAGACCCTAAAGAGATAGGATACTAAGGTTACCACTTACTGCAATGTTGTTTGGGGAAACAATCGACAGTCTGATCCACACACAAAAGTAGGGTATCTAGCCTGAAATAAACTTGAAAGGATTCCACTAATAATTGTGGGTATACCTTCAAGTGACCCCCAATAATATGCACAATCTCTAAACTAAGACCAACAAACCAGGGTGAGTAACTCTGCCAGTCTCAATGCGACCTCAGGTTTGACCCTTGTGTGAGAAGGGCTTCCTAAGACAAAATGTAGCAATTGGATTTGAACTCTCCTTATCACAAGATACTATTGTGTGTTTTGATGCTTTGGAGAGTGCACCTTACAACCTATTCCAAAGCGCTATCCTAGCTAATGTTGGTGAAAAAGATCCCTAGAAAATAAAAGTTACTAATAAATTTTAAATCTACGTTGTGTTTTAGAGGCTGTTGTTTACTAAAAAAGGGAAATGAAAATGAAACTATTGATGTTGTGACCTTGACCCAATAAAATGAAAAAAAAGATGAATGTGCAATTTTTCAATTCAATGAACTCTAATTACAGTAGGGAGAAGGTATTCCTTTGAAGTACAAAAAACTATGAATTGCGATTTCTTAATTCCAAATAATCATGAACTGCAAAATTTTCCAATTCTCTTCTTTAACCATATTTCGAATGTAATAATTTTCTTATGAAAGATTACTAAAAAGAATAAATAAACTCATTTCTTCCTTTTCAAAACAAAATCAGAAATGTGATTACAAAAGGAAGATGTAATCCAAGAAAATCAAGACATTCTCAACACAATTCCCAAATCAAATTCGTAATATAGAAAAAAAATGAAAAAGACAAGACAACCTTTTGACATATGAAAGAAAAAAGTGTTTCTTAATCAACAAACAATTTGAAAAATAAAATGAATCCAAAACTTCATGCAAACCAAAGACTCTTTGTCAAACAAGCACCTAGATGAAGATCTGAGATTATATCCTTGTGACAATTATCACAAGCAAAAACTTGCAAAACACAAAGAAATACTTTCAATCATTGAAAACCAATCAAGAGAAAGCTTTAAACTCATGAATCAATCAAACACTGGCATAAGAAGTTCACCCCAGGAAACTAAGGAAAAAATGGGAGGTGAGAGACAAATTGATTCACTCGAAAAAAATCTACAGGACTCGTCGCAGGCTGGGTATGGGACACATTGCGACGATCAAAGGTCATCGCAGACTACTAGCAGAGCATAATACGATGTCGTTGCACTGGATTGGTCAAGAAGGATGTGACGTCTAAGGGTCGTCGCAGGCTGCCAATATGGTACAGTGAAATGATCTCTATAAATGGAGAAAAAATGGGAGACAGACAAAAAATCCAAATGAACTTCCAAACCCAAGGAGTCCAGATGGATCACCCACAGACTCAGAGAGTGAAATTTATCAGAGGAAGGCAGGCTAAAGAAAAATGGGAAGAAAAAAATCAAAAGGAGGTCATATCATCCCCAATATGGTCATCAATTTTGTTATGGGACTTATCGGTAAATGAGGACATAAACAGATCTCCCTAGATCCACCTAGATCTAGAACAAAACATAACAGAATATGACGCTTTCCCTAAGCTCTAACTATCGAATTTACTAGTTAACAAGAGATATACAACATACTGTTTAAATGTCGCTTCCTCTTGCCATTGTCATCCTAGCTCCACTTCAGTGCTCCTGTGGTATTGAATCTGCAAGGGAACACAAGCTAGCCAAAGTGAAAGAAATCCAATATACTCAACAAGAACTTATGCATGTGATCAAGGAATCATACAATAAAACAAGACAGGTTTTATGGGAAAGAAACATATCATTGTATTATATTTAAAGTGAAAGTGGAGATTACAACCAAAGCCTTGATGTTGCAAGGTCCCCTCTCGATGAACCTGTTTTCCAACACATACACTTTCTCCAACTTTGAATGAAGAAGATCCATAATGACTTGATGAACTGAAATGAAGCCCTCAATTATGAACTGAAGTAGAATTCCTCATCCAATTCTTAGCCTATTCAATATTAATCTTGCTTGAATCAACCTTAGCCTTTTCCATGAGAAATCCCTCTTTATATAAGGGATAGAGAGATGGTTGAAGATGTTAGGATAATCCCACTAAATCAAAGAAGCGAGTAAGATCCCAACCATACGGATGCCACCTCACCTTCTAGAACTTTCTTGAAACTCGACCTTTTCTTAGTCTCTTGACATTGTCACACCCTACTTGTAGAGCAGGCTGTGGAGACATCACATCCTAGATTTAGAGAAGGGGGCGATGATCAGGCATCGTCACACCCTGTGTATGGTGTAGCTTGTGATGACCTTCCTTAATAGGGTTTTTGATAAGAGAAAGTCAGTCACTTTCCTCATGAATAAAGATTATTTTTTGGGAACATGAACACATGTTGTCAATGGATCACTAGGGTGACCAAAATAAAGTCTAACAATTGGGCATTTGATAACCAGGCTATTATCAATTTGAGGACAAGAAATATGATCTTTGAATCTGGATAATACATATTTATTGCTCCATTAGGTCCCTCAGAAGAAGGTATGTGGAATCTGCGACATAAATTTTTATTACAAAATATGTAAATTAGTTATATCGAACAGTCGCATGTGAAGAGGATTATATCAACCCAATTGCATATGGAATGCTAAGTTGGAGGAGTATTAGTTCTTTTCCTTTAGACTCTGACACAGGATTATAGAATTGGCAGTAGCGACTACATGAATTATCCACCAGAAGATGTGCCAGAATGACACACGTGTTAAGATGGATTGGTTCAGAGGTAAGAGAGCCTCCTACTTTTTATGGTGTGAATGACTTAGAGTAATTTTTAATGAAGTTCGAATTAGAAGTAGTAGAAAATGATATATTAACAGTATTAGATATTGCTTTGAAATATACACCTTCTTGTTGGTGGGGTACACATAAGGAGAATATTAAAAACCATTTTTAGTGAAAAAGGTTATTGCGCATTAGATTTGGCGCAGAAAATGAGAACATATGTTTGGAGAGATATGATGGAATTGGAAAACATAAAGAACATGTAGATAGGTGCATGGTTCAATGGATATTGATAACACAATAATAATGGCCACACATTTTTATTCACACATTAGTAGGAATTCCAAAGAACTGGTACACAGAACATGAACAACGTAAAGAAACTACAAATTGGTAAGAGATACAACAGAATTTTGTAGTTATATTTTCCTTTGAGCATATAAGTCTAGAGATAGATACAACACTGAAGGTGGTAAGAGACGAGATATTTGAAGAACCAAAATTTGAAATAATCCCAACAAATCAAAATCAGACTAGACATACAGTTAGACAATTTCAACACTGTTATCAAGTAGTAGAAGAAGAAGATCCAACAGAAGAAAACCCACGCAATATCTAGATCCTAGAAGTTGAAGGATAAAGGGAAGTAGAAGGTCCAAACCTATATTCAGAAGATTATGATTCCCCATTGAAGATCAAGAAGGTAAACATTGGACCTGTACAAAACCCAAAGATTGCAAGCATTGGATATTATTGGGATAATCAAACAGTAGAAAGAATCACAGAATTATTGTGCGAGTACAGTGACTTGTTCCCAACAACATTTTTAGAGATGAAGGGATTAGTAGGAGAAATAGAAGAGATGAATACCCCTTTGACGCCAGAAGCCAGACCTATAAGACAAAGACCTTACACGATAAATGCAATGTATAAGAAGAAGGTGAAGGAAAACATTGACAAGATGTTAGAGGTTGGTGTCATATTACCATAGAACTAGTGGAAGAATCAGAATGGATCATTCCTATGGTGGTGCAAGAAAATAATCAAGGAGGGATTAGGATTTGTGTATATTTTAGAAAATTGAATGATGCTTTCCTACATGATCCTTTTCCTACCCCATTTACAGACGAAGTTTTGGAGAATGTAGGAGGTCAAGAGGATTATTCCTTTACAGATGGGTTTTCAGGATATCATCAGATTAGGATAGAACTAGAAGATAGACACAAGACAACATTTGCTACAAAATGGGGATCATTTCAATATACATTTATGCCATTTGGGTTGAATAATGCGCCTACAAGTTTTTCAAGGGTAGTAGTGGATGCCTTTAAGGACTTTATTCACAAGTTTTTGGAGGTTTACTTGGACGACTGGACCATGTTTAGTTTATTGAAAGATCATGTGGAAGTGTTAAGATTGATGTTAGATGGATGTAGACAATGTTAGATATCATTGAATATAAAGAAATGTGTTTTCAACGCACATTTTTGTATTTTGTTAGGGCATGTGGTGTGTAAAAAGTGTTGGTGGATCCTGCTAAAATTGTTGTTATAGTGAATTTACCACCACCGAATCAGTGTTCCAGTTGAAGAGTACACTTGGTCATACAAGGTATTACAGGAAGTTCATAAGGGGATATGCATAAATTATTGTGCCAATAGATAAATTGTTGAAGAAGGACATTAAATATCAGTGGAATGAATAGTGCGAGAAGAGCTTGGATATTTTGAAATAGAAAATGGTAACTGTTCCAATTTTAGTGTTTCCATACTAGGCAACATAATTTCATGTGCATGTGGATGCATTTGCAATAGCACTAGAAGCAGTATTGCCAAAACCAGGAGAAGGTGATATAGATCACCCTATTTAATTTGCAAGCAAGAAGTTATTATATTCAGAACATAACTACAATACTACAGAAAGAGAAGGATATGCCATGGTGTATGTTTTGTAGAAATTCAGACATTATTTGTTAGGGACACATTTCAATATGTTTTCATATCATTCTTCTCTTATTTATTTAGTCAATAAGCAGTGTTAGGGGGAAGAATTTGCATATGGCTACTTTTTTTCCAAGAGTTTGACTTTGAAGTTGTGGTGAATCCTTGAAGATTGAATGCAGGACCAGATCACTTATCCAAGATAACTAATGGAGAAGAACCCAGTAACTTGGAAGACAAATTTCTAGATGCATAATTATTTTTAGTACATATAGCTAATGAGTATTTTTCTGACATTATTGAGTTTTTTAGTACAGGATTTGAACCAAGAGAATTTACTACTGTGCAGAAGAAAAAATTAGTGGTCAGAGATGCAGACTACCAATTGATCGTAGGTCATTTATACCAGCTTGAAGCATATAACATTTTGAGGAGATATGTTATATATCATGAAAGTCCTATCATTTTAGCAGAGGCGCATGAAGGAATTTTTGGAGAACATTATGCAGGGAAAGCTACCATGTAGAAGGTATTGCACGTAGGATTATGGTGGCCAATAGTTCACAAGGATTCAAAGGAGTACTGTAAGAATTGTGATGTTTGTCAGAGAGTTGGAAAGCCATCCAAGAGGGATGAGATGTCATTGAGACCCCAAGTAACTTTGAAAGTATTTGATAAGTGGGAAGTAGACTTT
This sequence comes from Picea engelmannii, assembly GCA_009831015.1. Taxonomy (NCBI): domain Eukaryota; kingdom Viridiplantae; phylum Streptophyta; class Pinopsida; order Pinales; family Pinaceae; genus Picea; species Picea engelmannii. Next base: position 334,319 of record ML778358.1, read on the forward strand.
GTATGTCCAATTAATCCACCAAGAAGAAGATCAGGAGCTAGATATATTATTACAACGACATAATACTTGACCAGATGGGCCGAGGTATCACCAATAAAGGATTTCCGTGTAGAGACTGCATCATGCTTTTTATTTGAACATGTAGTAACAAGGTTTGGGTGTGAAAGAATATTGATGAGTGATTAGGGGACTCACTTTATCAACATCACAATTAAGGAAATGTTGGAAGAATTTGAGATACATCATCATAAGAGAACTCCTTCTCATCCTCGGGCCAATGGAACAGTTGAAGTGTTTAACAAAATTTTGGAGAATGCCTCGACAAATATTTGTAATGTGAACAGGGATGAATGGGATTTGAAGGTACCAACAATACTATGGTCTTATAGAACTACATGGAAGAAGCTAACATGGAAAACACCTTTTAGGTTGGTGTATGGACAAGAAGGAGTAGTTTTGTTAGATTATTTGATACCAAGTCTGTGCATTGCAACAATTACAGATATGACAGAAAGAGGAACAACACATGAAAGGTTAGCTTAACTCATGGAATTAGAAGAAGACAGACTCATAATTGGTTTCCATCAAGAGGTAAAAAGATAAATCATGGCATGGCAGACACATTAAGAAGAAGAACTTCAAAGTGGGAGATCTAGTTCTCCTATATGATAGTAAGTATTTGAATCACCCAGGGAAGCTTAGAATGAATTGGCTAGGGCCATATGCAATAAAGTATGTCACATATGGAGGTGTTGTGTAGCTACAAAACTTAGCAGGAAAGTAAGTTAAAGTACTGGTGAATGGTAGTCGACTGAAACTATATAGGGACAGTCGACCCACTAACCCTCAGTAGTTGCAGTGCAACAAGTAGACTTGTACATATTGTAAATAGTAGGAGTTAAAAGAAGAAAAAAGGAAGAGAAAACTAGAAAAATGAAGAAAAATAAAAAAATAAATAGTTAGAGGAATAATTGGTAGACAAATAGTTGAGAATGACAACGCACAACAAACAATAAATTGGTGCGACAAAATTCAGGAGATTGCGTGTAGGAAAAGCAAACATTGCGTGACGGGATGAAAAATGACCGGAAAAATGAAAAACTGGTGAATGAAAAATAAATGGTGTGTCAAATCATTTATGAAAGTGTTTCCAAGAAAAGGAAAGCCAACTCAGGCATTTTTGGCATGTACATTCAAGAGATGCAGGAGAAGATTGAAAATACATGGAGAATTTCACCTGAAGTGGTGAAGGAGCATGAGGGGATAGCCAATTTTAAGGCATCTAGGCATAAAACATGGATATAAACTAGAATATACCCTAAGAAGACATGGATAAAGATGCAGTATTTCATCACATCAGAAGAATTCCACTGGGTACTTGCAGAATGGTCGGATCAATGGAAGGTTCTAGTAGCAGTCAAGAAAGAAGAAAAGGGTAAAGAGCAGGTAGAAGTTGGCACATCACATAAGTCTAGTATACCAACAAAAAATACTAGAAAAGTAGCAGAACACAAAAAACCTATAGTTGTTGGTATAACGACAAAGAAACCAAGGAAGAAGGAAATAGTACCAATAGCCTTAGTGCTAGGAACTGACAGCACAGAAAGAACAAACGAAGAAGCACATAAAAAAGATGAAATCCCAACCCGGGATACAAGGACTGGAAACATACCAAAGGTAATGAAACATGCACAAACAAAAAAGAGGAAATCAACCATGCAAATGGGAGAAAAAAGAAATAAGATGAAGGCACAGAAGAAGACCATTGAGCTCACAATTATAGAATATGATGCAGAGTTAGTAACAGAAAAGGTACAAGATCGAGGAGAAGAAGCACTTTATGTCACAAAATCTCAAAGAGAATAACTCATGAAGAAGAGAATGGAAGTTAAATAAGTTATGGAGAGATTATAGCTCAATGCCACACTACAAATAAGAACAACACAGTAGGTACCAATACATGAAGAAAGGGAGACAGACCAGACAAAAATAATGGGAAGCACAATGTTTAAGATAAGTTAGTGCATGCTACAAGTAGATGAGGAAACTACACAAATACCTATGAAGGATGTGGAATAGTTGGACTTGGTGTTATCCAATATCCTAAAAAATGCATTATATAAGTTTCAAATGAGCGTGACACAAGAAGTACAATTAAGGGAAAGGAAGGATGCAATAACCTTGGAGATAGCCAAGGAAGAAAAATATGTGTTGGAGACGGTCCTCAAAGAAGTTCAGATTGAACATGATGAGGAAAAATGATGCGTAGATAAATTGAAGAATTCTTCCAAACAATTCCGGACAACTCACTAGAAAGAGAACTTAGTGCAAGAGAAAAGATAAAGAGTATAGCGGAGACGATGGAGGGATACAAACATGAGATAGTCGAATTGGTTGGGAATTTGACACCAACCACACCTCCATAAGTCATATCAAAGAAAGAGAAGAAGGAAATAGAACAAATAGATAGGATTTCACTGGAAGTAAAATAAGTAGCAGAGATTTATGAAAGGACCACACAGATATGGATGATCCTGACAGAAGATAAAGGGATCTAGCAGTTGGATTAGAGAGAAGAAAATTTGAATGTCGCAGTCCAGGATCTAAAGAAAAGGTAGAAGACACTTCCTATATCGGAATGATTGAGGTATGTGCAAGAAATGAAAAACATACAAGTATAACTAAAGACAATCCAGGAAGAAAGACAGACAAGAAAAGCTCAGTTGGAGCCCTTGCAGGAGCAAGCTGAGAAAATGGTAGCAGAGCTGGAACTAGAGAAAGGTATATTGGAAAAAGAACACTCAAAGAGTGTTAAAGTGTTGGAGGAGAACATAACAACAGAGATGCCAGAGACCCTGATAGAGAAGAGTGTGTAGGCCAAGACACAAGTGGATGAAATAACAAAGAAGTTCCAGGAATTGGAGAGATTTGTACAGGAGACACACATTGCCTGAGTGGCTTGGGACGAGCCACAAGTTAGTGTTGGGGGCTTGTTGGAGAAGTAAATTTTGGGGTCCAACATAGTAAATAGGGATAAGAGCTAAGGAATAGACCAAGGAAGCAACACACGCTAGGAAAGAAGGGAAAGCAACACGATAGAAGGGAAAAGGAAGTAGCATGCACGGAAATAAGGAGGACTAGTGCAAAGTCAAAGCAAGGAAGGGTTGGATCGAAGACCAACCACGCGGAAGGCAATTATAAAGTGGACAAGTTGATTCTACGTAGAATTAGGGTTTTTGAGTCATAATGTAAGGGTTTTTATCCATTTTTTTTTAATATAAATAGAGGATGTATGAGGTAGCTAGGGGAAGAGAAGTATATTTTTGTGAAGAATCTACTTTTGGGAGACATTTTGAGTCTTGAGTGAAATTTCTTGTTTTGTTGAGAGCTACGGAGATCAGATGGAGTAAGTGTTGAGATGTAATTGAGGGTCACATCACAAGATGTGGATACTGGTGTGACACTGGTTAGCCTCACCAGTAATAAAACCATGATGTAATGTGCACAACGCAGGGCCCTTTTTTATGAAGAATAATAATAAAGCAGAAGATATTTGTGCACGTAGCCCCCGGGGGGGGGGGGAGGGGTGAACCATGGTAAAAATGGTGTCTCTATGTGTTTTGTGTTTATTTTATATTCTTTATGATGAATGAATGGTTACATGAATGCATTTGTTAGAGTTTATTTACAATGCTCACTAGAATAACCATGTAGAATGAATGTTATTGAATGGACAAATTAGTAGATCTGATGAATGTTATGGTAGAATGCATGTTAAATTATAAGTAGAAGAAGAAGAATATCCCCAATCCCTTCCATGATTACAGACTCTTGGGTCATGCAATCACCCATAATCCATCTCGTGTGAGACTGCACTATGCACTCTGTGCGTGATGTAGCCTTTTGGTTTACCAAAAGGGTCTATGGTGAAAATGGTTTTGTTGTAGAACTAAGGTAGAAACCAGGTTATCCCACACATCAACAATATGGCTAGGTTGGTTCTTATGACATACTTACTAATCTGTAAATTTTCATGGATATTCCATTGGAACAGTTCATCACAACATATCTAATAAAATTATGAAATATTTACTATTAAGGTCATTTTTCCTTTAGATCTCCATAATATTTAGTTACTAATTTTCTTCTTATGCATGAAATAGATAAAATGTGGAAAATAGATAATAGTGAAATACAATAACACCATCCACAAATAAACATAGGATATGACCTGGGAAACCCAATATGGGAGAAAACCCAGCTAGAAGGTGAGGTTTCTCTGCTCTCTCTTTTCTTTGGTATAGAAAATGATGCAAATACAAAGAAAGAGGCACTCTCTATGGAGTTTCCTTTGACATGTGGTATGTATGGCTGATATAAAATATATCCCCCTATGTTATGCCCATAGAATACCACTCTCAATTTTTTTTCTCCACCATGAAACAAGATACAATGCAAAATAATGGAACCCCTTCTCCTCCTAGTGGCTCGATATTTAACATAGCCTGATATCCATATAGGGGTAGGTTTTTTACTTCCTCAACCCTCAATTGCGATAGGGTTTTGTACCTTCTAGAATCTTCTTGAAATTACATACATGGCTAGCTCCATATGCATGAGTAATTGGGGATGATGTATCAACCTCTCGTACCATGGTGGTCAACACAATAGGTCAACTTACATGAGGCATAACTTTTGCACACGAGCTCTAATTAAAGAATTTTTTGCAACGTTGGAAAATTCTCAATGTGTAGAGTAGTGTCATGTGGTCCAAGTTATGTTGGGAAATTTTTAATCCAAAAAAAATGTTGTTTGATTCCTCAAAATGGACCTAGAAGGTTCCAAACCCCAATTTTCGAAACTATGACTTGCCACTAAAATGGCCCTGCAAGATGATTCCTTCAATTTGTTTCCACTCCAAAAGAATCAAGATAGATGACTAACAATATAATGATCCAATCCAAATCATACCCATTTAGGGAGTATTTTGGTCCCCAAACTATTTACTGAATGAGGTGAGGAAACGTTTCCTCTACCTTTTCCTTGGAGTACCACTTTGCTTTTCCTAGAAGTTGTCCTTTCAACCTAATTTGCCAAAGGTCATATTGCCCCTATATTGTAGCTTTGGATTGCTTCTACAAAATTGTGTCCTCTGCCAACTCTAATCATCTAATGCTAAGTCCTCTATGGAAGGTAGGACCTACTCCTCCTCCTCATCCAAAATGCAAGGCTCATAGAGTTTTAGATTCTCCACATTCATGACTGAGTAAATTCACATGTATGGGGGTAGACTACATCTATAGGTGTTATCTCCCACCTTTTCCAATACCTCAAAAGGACCATACCTCATATCCTTGATCTTCTTACCATGAACCTATAGCCTTTCCTTATTCATTTGTAACCATACTCCGTCTCCCACTCTAAATGTTATCTTTGTTCTATGTTGGTCATGTCTAGCCTTGTACTTTTCCTATGACTTCTTCAATGTCTCTTATACTTGAAAATGGATCTTTCCGATCTTCTAAAAAACAATTCTACTTTTAATGCATCTCTCGTGAGGTTGTCCCTCACTCCTCCTTATTGTCCATATACAACATATAAGGGTGAAGGTGGAAAATACCCAAAGAAAGTATCAAAAGGTAACTTACCAGTAGAAATGTGGAATTCTCTGTTATAAGAGTGTTGTACATACATCAAATTTTCATCCCAAGTATTCAGATGCTTCTGATTGTAACCCCTAAAAATATGCACCAAAGTCTTGTTGACTAATTCTTTTTTCCCATTTTTCTATGGATGTAATGTTGTAGACCTCTTCAACTTATTGTCCATATTCTCCCACAACGTAGTAAAAAATGTACAGAGAAATCCGGTATCCCTATCTAAGATGATTTTCCTTGGTATCCCAAAGTGCACCCAGACCTGTTCAAAGAACACGTTTGTTTCTTATTGTCCCTTGATGGTATTTTTACAAGGCATGAGAATGCACATTTTGTTGAACTTTTCAACTACCACAAATAGATAGTCATGTCCCTTTCGTTTGGTTGGTAAACCTCCCAAAAACTCCATGGAAATGCTTTCCCAATGTCAAGTGGTTACAAGTAAGGGATGGTATATACCTTGGTTCCTATTATTATGATTGTTGGTACAACAAAGTATAAATCCTCTAATATATTGTGCTACATATTTTTGCATTCTGGGCCATTACACATACCTTTGTAAATTGGAAACTATCTTACCAACACCAACATTTCCTGCAACCTTGGAGGCTTGAACCTCTCTGATAATCTACATTCTTTCACCTTTAGGGACACACAGTTTGTAAATCTTGTAAAGTATACAATTATGTAAATGATATTCATCCTTGTCGTCATCTTCTTCTATATGAATTTGGCCCTGTAGATGATGAAACACCTCCTTGAAGTCCTCATATTTTGTGTATGCCTCTTTGTATGAATCATGGGTAAAATAATCCATGTGCATTAGAGTTACCAAAGATGTAATATTGGATGTGGGTGGCCATGAAAGCATGTATGCCAACTTATTTGTGCTACCCTTCTTATAGTTGATGACTAGATGAAATTATTTTAAAAACCCCATCCACTTGTAATGTTTGGTTTGTTGTAGCTTACTCTGGTCCTTCAAATATTGTAGTAGTTGGTGATCTGTGTGGATTATCGTCTCCTTCCTCATCAGATAGTGCTTCCACTTTTTGAAATCTTGTACCAAGGCATAGAGCTCCTTGTCATAGGTAGGGTAGTTGAGAATCTCCCCATGAAATAATTTAGAATGATAGTAGATGGGCCTTCCTCCCTACCTCAATATGTCTCCCATGGCATACCCACTTGCATATGTTTCCACTTTGAATGGCTTCTGTAAGTTTGGTAGTGTGAGCATGGGTTCTTGACTAATATTTCTTTTCATATCATCAATGGCCTTCTATTGATTCTTCCCCGAATAGAAACTCTTACCACTGGTTGTTATGGTGTGGAATGGTGCAACTACCATTGAAAATGAAGCTATGAACTTCCACAAGTATTGTTTTTCCCAAAACAAACTCCTAACTTTAGTGGCATTTTTTGGACACACCTACCACGCTTAGAAGAGGGGGGGGTGAACGAGTGTGGGGCTCTTTTTCCCAAAAATTCCCTCTTACACAAAACTCATTAGTTAGCATTCAACATTTTACTCATTACTCATTGATGTCATTTATAACCAGTTAGATGTGAACACATATCAAAAACATATATCAGCAATATAACATCAATAAGTCATCACCACAAGGAACACAAAGAACACAAGATGTATGTACAATTTTATTTTTATTACGGATTACAATCCTTGGGGTTTTTCAGCAACAACTGAATAGAGTACAACGCTACAAGAGCACTAGCTCTATCATGTAAGACTCATCTTACACACTCAGCAACAATTGAGATGAGGCAACAATCATCAATAGATATCAATATGTAACAGGTACGCGACCTGTCGGTAGTGCAACACGTGTATGTACGCGCCCTACCAGTAGTACATCCCACGTGTATATGTGCCCAAGTAGTACTACAACCTGCATATATCATCTAAGCTTCTTAGGGTTTATCTCTCAAGATAAACTCAGATCCTCTGCAACCAATTCATCATTCTCTTTTGTCTCTCACTATCCAAACTGACCACCATCCAGTCGCAACACATCCAATCTCTCCAATAGCTTACTCATGCTCCACAACCAATCAATATGAATGCTAACTCAATAATGTATAAGCAACTAGTATACCATAGCAATCATATCACAACTGAATCACAAGAGTACTGCTCACTCCATCAACTGACATAAACCACATCACAATAGACATACCAAGAATGCCCCAAGCATTCACAACAAAACAAGCAATACTATCCATCAAGACAATAATGTAACCATACCAATGTCTCGGTGACAGATCTGAGCCCATAGAATTCAGATCTGGAACCTGCTTCAGTCTTCAACAACTTGTCATCATCTTAACCACAAATCTCCATGATTTTATCCACTGCACGCTCCCTATACATAGACAACCCGCGTATTGTATGCACCTTGTACACAAACAACTCGTGTATACACACCCTATACACAGACAACTCGTGTACGCACCAGAAAATAGGGTTTGTCTGTAATTCTGAGATTTTTTCCGTCATGATCTCAGAATTTCCGAAACTTCAATGCATCCATGCGATCCTCCTGATCTCCTCTCTCTCAGAATAGATCTTCAATCATGCTCAAGATATCCACACCAAAATGCTCTCACAAGAAGCTCTCCATCAATACTCCAAAATATATTCTCTCAAGAAGCTCTCCATTGATCCACAAAAAGAATGATCTACAAGATACCATAGCTATCTTATTTATACTTTCATCCTCTAGGTCACTTAACCCATTTTCCTTATTTTAG
>ML778358.1:342794-354272 GCA_009831015.1 Picea engelmannii
AGACAATAATGAGTCATCTTTTCATCAAACAAACTATGCATCATCATGTATCAATGACAACTCATTGATCCATCTTCATCTATGTATCATATCAATGATCCATTTTTATCAATTGGTTTCCACTTGGACATCTATCATTCTCATCAAGGACAATACATATACATTGTTCATCAATCATCAATCAATCAATTACTTGACATCAATCAATGACATCCATCAATCAAACCATTTGCATCAATAACACATGATCCAACAATCTCCCAAATAATCAAACCATTGGCATCAATGACAACATGATCCAACAACATTTGTAGGAACTGGCCATTTCATGATGGCCTCCATATTTTTGAGATCTATTTTGAGCACCCCTCCATCGATCACATACCACAAATACACCAAATAATGCTAAGAAAACTTGCATTTCTTGAGAGTGGCCAATGGCTGGTGATTTTTTCAGAGTCTCTAACACCTGCATAAGATGTGAGATGTGCTCTTCCTAGGTAGCACTATAAAACAATATATCCTCCAAATAAACAATAACAAATGAATCTAGATAAGGGATTAAAACATCATTCATTAGTCTCATACATGTAGTCAGTGCCTTGCATAAACTAAATGACATAACCAACCACTCATACAAACCTTCCATTTTCTTGAAAGAGGTATTCCAAGTATATTCTTCTTTGAATCGTACCTGGCGATATCTTGATTTCCAATCTAGATTAGTGAAGTACTTGGCATGCTATAGCTGATCCAATAGATCATCGATCCTTGGTAGAGGGTATTGTTTCTTCAGTGTAATCTTGTTCAATTCCCTGTAATCGGTACACATTCTCCAACTCCCATCTTTCTTGGGTACAATTATTATGGGTGACCCACAAGGTGAGGTACTTGGTCGAATCACACTCTACTCTAACAATTGTTGCAACTACTTCTTCACTTCATTTTCTTCTATAATGGACTATTTATACAACCCAATATTCAGAAATGGGGATTTTGGAAATAACTATATTTCGTGCTCCACATACCTCTTGGGTGGCATCCCTTTAGGATCCTTGAACACTCCTCAGTATTCATGTAGTACCTCCTCCAATTGATATTTTTTCTCTTTAGTACACCCCTCCAAGGATGCCCTCAATCTCATTAACTCATCATCACATTGATTCTTTCTTAAGAAAAGAAAAACATATTTCTTACTAGAACTAATCAACTTCTTGGCTTGGTTGTCACTTATCAATGAGACATTTGACTCACATTTATGTGTGTTAATGATGTAGGAATTCCCATCCTTTATAAATTGGTATTTTTTGGATCTCCAGATGATTATTGGATCCCTCATATATATGTAGGGGATTCCAAACACTACTCCATGTATGTCAATGGGTACTACATCCAATTCCACTCCATCAATAAAATTATTACTTGTAGAAAATTTAATATTACATTTTTTCGTTACCTTTATCTACACATTCTTATTTACCCAACACAATGGATAGGGGCTAGAATGATCATGAACCTCCAATCCAAGTTTACTGGCCAGATCCACTACTATGATATTATCCTATGAACTAGAGTCAAATAGAGTATCTATCTTGGTCTTCTTGACTTGAATCTTTATGTGGAAGAGCTTGGTCATCTCCTTCTCTTCTTGGTGATGAAAGCTACTCAGATTCATCTCCTTCTGCATATATGTGCATACAATATTTTCATCCAAATCTGAGATAATTTCAACCTAATTGCTTGAATCTCTAGATGCATTTTATCTTTGGTGGTTCTTCAGATTTATCTCCAGATGAAGTTTCCAACTCTTTTCCTCATTGTGGCCATAAATGTTGCAATGATTGCAATGGATGATGGGATATTTTCACTGATGTGTAGTGTATGTTTTCTTCTTATATTTTCCCTCTTTCCACTTCTTCTTCCCCTCCTTGGAAGCTTCCTATTTCTCTTTATGCCTCAAACCACTTAGCTTCCCCTTCGTTTGGACTATTGTTTCCAGGAATTGTACCTGTACACATGCCTCATCCACTGTCCTTAGATTGAAGAGCATCACCTACTTTCATATATGACTATGTAAACCCCCCAGATACTTGAGGAGTACATATAGGTTCTTGGGAGAGATATCCAACATGATGGCCATATTTTTGAACCTAGTAGTGTACTCCTATACACTTTTCCCCTACCTCTTCCCGAAGTAGTGCCAATAGATTCATTGGTCCTCTACATACTTGATAGGGTATAATTGGGACTTGATGATGGTTTTTAAGTCCTCCCACCTAATTACTGCTGGATCACCCTCCAGCCTATGTTTTTCTGTGTGTATTTCCCACAAGGTTAAATAATGGCCCTCTAACTTCAATCTATCAAATGAAATATTTTTCCCTTCATCTATATGATGAACGTTAAAATAAAATTTTATATGTTGCAACCAATGATTTAGTTTTAATGCATCAATATCACCTTAGTATGGATTCATGTTCGCTTTCGCTTCCATCTTGAATAGGGACTGTGAAGGGTTAATGAAACTTGAACTCAATTGATCTTTCTCATATTATTTCCACATCTCCTTTTCTAAGTCTTCCTGATCTCTCGATTTCCCCTCTGATTTGATCTTTGAGTTAGAACCTCCATATTCTCTAAATGGTCCAATCTTGCTTGCTAGAGTCACCATGAGGAGTTACATATTGTGACCAATGTCAACAACTTGCACTTCCAACCACTAAAATCTCTCTTCTACTGGATCTCGAAGGTTATTTTGAACAGACTTGTCCACCATGGCTAGGGTTTCTGTTACTTCTCTTTAAACCGATTCCTGTATCCTATAAATTACCAAAAATACCCCAAAATAAAAAATTGATCTGATACCAATATGATTTATAAATTGTCATGGATATTCCAATGGAACAATTCATCACAACAAATCTAATAAAATACTGAAATATTACTATTAAGATTATTTTTCCTTTAGATCTCTAGAATATTTAGTTATTGATTTTATGCTTATGCATGAAATATATCAAATGTGAAAAATAGAGAATAGTAAAATACAATCACACCATCCAAAAATAAACACTATATATGACCCGTGAGACCCAATAAGGGAGAAAACCAATCTAGAAGGTGAGTCTACTCTGCTCTCTCTTTTCTCTGATATAGAAAATGATGCAAGTACAAAGAAAGGGGCACTCTCCATGGAGTTTCCTTTGACATGTGGCCTATATGGATTCTATAGAATCTCTCCCCTTCTGTTATGCTCACACAATACCACTCTCATATGTTTTTCTCCATTATGGAACAATACACAATGCAAAATAATGGAAACCTTCTCCTCTTAGTGGCCTGATATTTAACATAGCCCAATATCCATCTAGGGGTAGGTTTTTTACTTGCTCAACCCTCAATTGTAACAGGGTTTTGGGCCTTCTAGAATTTTATTGAAATTACATATGTGGATAACCCAATATGCATGAGTAACGGAGGTTGATGTGGCATCCTCTTTTACCATGGTGGGTCAACTTACGGGAGGCATAACTTTTCCATACGAGCTTCGATTGACGTTATTTTTTCACCGTTGGAAAGGTATAAATGTGCATAAGAGCGTGAAGGGGTCTGATCTATGTTAAAAAATAATTAACGCCCAAAATTTTCGTTTGATTCCTCAAAATGTCCCTAGAATTTTCCAAACCCCAATTTTCCAAATTGGGACCTGCCACTAAAATGGCCTTGCAAGTTGATTCCTCCAATTTTTTCCACTCTAAAAGGATCGATATAGATGAAAAAAATATAATGATCCAATCCAGATCACTTACAAAAGGATTCCCTAGTCATCCTTGTTACCAAGGTTGGTTCTAATCTTGTTGAGGAGGCCATTGTTGGCAAGTCATGGGTGGATACTAGTTATGAGGAGGATATTGAGCATTAGAAAAACGTTAAGCATAATAATGTGATGGGTCTTGCATCATACATGATGGGAGAGATTTCCATGGTCACTTATGTGCTAAAAATAATATTTTCTCTATGCCTTCATTATATCCCTTGTATACTAATTTTAGTTTGGGAAATGAAGGACAATGACCAATTACATGATTATTCTCACAGATAGTGCAAGTTTCCATATTATTTAGTGGAAAATCCTGCAAATGATGCTTCTTTTGACATTTGGAACAAAACATGGATAATTCAAACTCTGATTCATGTTGCTTCTTATTGGCTTGTAATAGATCCAGTTGTGAGCTAATAGAACTAAGAATATCAATTTTAAAGTTGTACAATAAATTCCCAATTTCATTTCTAGTAATTGTTCCCCTAACTAATTCAATAACTCTAGTAACAATATCTCTAGGGACTTTACCATTTTTAGAATTACCTCATGAGTAACGCTTGCATAACTCACAAATCTCCTCATAATATAGTTGAGACACATCCCCTACTCCCATTAGATTTAGCAAGTTAATACATTCATCTCTAATTCCTCTTAAAATAATGATCCCAAGAATATATGTATCCAACTTGTTTTTCTTTTATCTATGTAAATTATATTGAAATATCTCAACAAAATCTTCTAGGATTTTACCTTCCTTCTATGTCATTTAAAAAATATATTATCTTAACTATCTTGCTTTGTAGTAATCTTGATACTTCTTCAAAAATATTTGACACATTTCATCCTAGGTTTGGATGGTATTTCCTCCAAGCCCCATGAACCAACAAAGAGATTCTTCCTTAATGGTGGTATTAAATAATTTAAGCTTCTGAGCATCTAAAGAATAATCACAAATTTTAAAAAGTACATCAAATTCAAAGAGAAATTTATCTGTATATTCACTATCCATGGCATGAATTAGGCAAGGGAGAAGGTGGAATGTTTTTTATTTGACCATCCTACATGAATCTTGAATTGAAAATTTGAAATTCATTGGATATTGCTAGTCTAAATATCATCCTTCTTCATCAACCATATTGTATTTCCAAAACATTGGTTCTCCTTGTGATATAGATTATGTGGAAGGAACTGATTCCGTAGTAAATTTTGGTTCCTCCATAGTATTGTCTTGAAATTCCGAGTCTTCTTGATTGCTAATTGATTATTTTTTTTCTATAGCAGATTGTATGAATACAACATCAGTGGTGTAACTAGATCCAATATTAGTCTGTACAAGGTTGGATTCAACAACTCCTTAATTTGAAGTAGATTGGGATCCAAATGGTACCCATGTATTTCCTCATTTTACTAATTTTCCTACCAATTGTTATGGAGAAAATATCATGAGTGGATGGTAAGATCTCCCTAGGATCTTCCTACTGATCCTATAAAGATAGTGAGATAGACTTCTATGGATTTCCTATAAATAAGCAATCATATTCATAATTAAGCTAAGAAGGGGAGGAAATAGCATACCTTTTTCTGAAGGTTGTCCTTCGTATATCTTGGTCGTTGTAGTCCTAAATTTATAGCTCCAACCTATACAGTCTTCTCCCTACACACAAAAGACAAACAATGCATTCCTACTTCTCTTCTTAATGTTATAATCCTACATCTAGCTTGGATATAACATGATCTATAATAAAACAAATCAGATCTACACATTTATGCATGAAAGATAAACATTCACAGGGGAAAACCAATGATATATTAATCTAAATAATAGAAATACATCAATACAGTTGCCTCTTTCTGTATATGCATTCCCCTTTTCCGATTGCTCCTTACTCCTCCTCGGATCTTCAACCAAGCTAGGAAACCTAACTGCAAGATGCACCTCTAAATTTTAACAACATGTATATGTAAATGATTCTTCCTCTTCATGCTCAAGACTTGCCTTCTTTATATAGATCCTTGGAAGAGGCTTCGGAGAACTTCTAGATATTCTAGAGACCAATGGATACTTGAATGATGTGAGTTCCAAGGCTCATTCCATGAAGAACCAACTCATCCCTCACTTTCCTTTTCTAAACTCCACGAATCTAGAAGGTTACAAAGGGTGTCATGGGTTGGACTATAGTTGACCAACGATGCATCACTTTTTGTCTATGTATGACAAAAAACTCCCTGTAAAAGTGACCTAAATATTAAGCTAGAGTTGTTTCTTGGCTTTCATCTTCTGCTGTATCCCCTTGTGGCCCTATAGGGTGGAAATTAATGCTATAATAGATGCCCCCTAATGTGTGAGGTCAGGAAAGGAGTGGATGGCTGAAACACATTAAAATAAAATAGTATCCATGTGAGGAAGCGTGAGGAGAGAGAAAATATGCATGGAGGCCAAAGAGTATCTAAAAGAATATATAGACCATCCCCAAGGTAGACATACTCGAACTATGAAGAGTATCAAAGCATGTACACCAAAACATACATTGCAAATCCATGACATGAATTGCAAGACCATGGCCATAAAATAATACATGGTGGATCCATGTCATCAATAAGATCATAGCTAAGAGAGAATACAATTTGGATCTATGTCACAACATATACATCAGAAATAAAACAAGCACTAAGGAAAGTTCCTCTGAAGTCTTAAAAGTACTCATATACAAGTGATATACTCCATTGCAACTTGGGAGGGGAAGTTGTAAAGGAATGATATGGCCCCAAACCCAAGGTATCCATCCCAAACCTTGATGGTACGAATATAAAACACGTGAATAGATGATATGATGTCGAGCATGGTAGAAATTGTTGGATTAACAGTCATTGATGTATACCATTAACATACGTGAGGGGACCCACTGATGAGGAAGATGAACCCCAAGGTACCTAGTACAATCGAGTGTGTGTGAATAGAGGATATGATATTTAACACTTGTAGAATCAATTGATCAAGAGTCAATGATGAAAAACCACTGCCAATTTCAAGGAGGCTTGCCACTAAGGACTGCAAACTCCAAGGTACTAGATGGTTTCTAGATCCCTCTCCTAGATAATGTGCTAAAGTTTATAGGAAGATATCTGTTGAAGGAGGGTCTTAATGTATCCCCCATAAATAAACATGAAATATATGTTGAGATATGCTATGAAGAGAGAGTATCACCAAGTACAACTAACATAGGGATGGTCGACTCAGAAAGTCAAGAAAATAGTAGATGGTCGACTCAGGTTTAAAATTTCCCTTGAACATATAGCACGAAATGATGGTGACTTGGTAGCAAGACTCAATATCTAGATGAATATAGTGAAACAACACAAGAGGAATTGAAGCACTCTCCATGATGAATGGAATATTAACCAACCGAAGGAGTATCTGTGACTCATATTACCAAGACAACTCATAGGCAAGATAAAACCCAATTGTAAAATGATTACTCAAATAGGGGCCATGTTCAAGGGATACTTGAATAATGCTTCCATTTCATAGATAGATCAATGATAAAAAAAACCCACACTTATTTATTTATTTATTGTTTTTAGTGTCTCCTTCATGGTTTAACGAGCGTGAAAGAGAGATAAAAGTGTTGTCATTCATGTCTTTTTTTAGGTTTAATGAGCCTGAAAAAAGAGTTAAAAGTATACTCGTGATGATGTCTTTTTCATGTCTTTTAACGAGTTTGAAAAAGAGATAAAAGTGTACTTTATAGTGTATTTTTCATGTCCTTTTACGAATTCGAAAAAGAGATAAAAGTGTACTCATTTGGAGAGAACTAGTGCCTTAACAACATGCTCCTATGTTCCAAGTGCATGGAAGTGACCCACGAAAAATGAATGAAAATGGTACTGGAAAGTGAGATCCACTCTTATTATTTGTTCTCTCCATGTGATGGTGGATGCAAAATGGAGGCCAAATAATGAAAGAGGTGAATGGTCAAGGGATTCTACAATAGCGATAAGAATAATCAAGAAAACTACAACGCAATGGTGCAGTGTATGATGCAAGCAAAAAATGCATAGGATACCATTAAGCAATATGAAAAGACTGGAAACCTATTGGTATATGGCCAACATATAGATGAAGAGAGAAAAATGAGCCTTGACGTCAAGTCATGGAGGGACTACAGAAGGGTTCTTGGGCCTATGGGATGCCACAACATGGGCACCAAATGGAAATATGGGTGCTAACTAGGGTACCCATGGAGGATAGGAACTACCAAACAAGTTACGATGTGAAAAAATGGAGTGGATAATGTCACAACCTGACAAGATCGAACCTAAGGCATGTGACGGTAAAATGGACAGTTAATAATGAAAATTATGGGTGCAAGGAAATAACTATTCCTATATTCCGGTTTAAGAAAATGTACCTAAAGTTTGGTGGGAATCTCCATTTACATATATAAAAACTCCCCATAGTCCTGTCAACATATGTAAACTAGATTCCAAGGTCAGAACGCATAGTGAAATCTCAAAAAGAAAATATTTTTTGGATCTTTTTGGAAATGATATAAGAAAAACAAAAAGCACTCACACCATACACCTATGTACAAGGAACCACACATATTGATAATTTATTCCAAGTAGATCCCATTTATAGGCTCAGGCCAAATATCCTTTTCATAATCGAGGAACTCATGAGCCAATGTTGGCATCATATGGTACACCATGTCGAGGCCATGCCACATAGTAATGAACTTATGCATACAAAGATACTCGTCATGAGTATTTTTGTAAGTCATGGAGGATCCTTAATGATTCCCATCAAGACGTGAAGGAGGTATGAAACGTGAATCTTCAACAGAAGGGGAAGAAAAGAATTCATTAGCAAGTTCTAGAAAATAAATATGAGGAAGAAAAGGGTTAAGTCTAGGGGTTTCATTGGATACCCCAACAAATGCCCTTAGTCCCCAGTCAAGACTCATCATGCTAACTCTCAGCGATTATGAATAAGGAAAATATGATCAATGTGTCACCTCATCCTTGAGATCATCTATGGAATCCATGATATCCAGGATGTCCTCATCTGGAGGTAACTTAGAATCAAGGAAGTCGTGTGCACTTGGAGAGTCAACAACCCATACGGGTGGAGTAGGTTGATCACACCCCATATGAGGATTGAGTTGTTGACCAGTATCACTTGATGCTGAAAATATTTTTGGATAAAAAATATCAGCTGTTGAGAGTGGCATAGAAGCTCCATAATACTCAACTTTATCAGGATGAGGAACCACCCAAGGATTAGACACCCCAAGGGATACACTGGTAAACGAAGATATCATATTTACTGTAGAAATGTTTGTAACATGAGGTGGTGAGGGAAGAGGGAATGTCCCCATGAGCAAAGGATATTTGAATATCCATGCACCAACACTCATGTAATATTCTTGGGTATTACTGACAAAGGGTATACTAGACCCCATATTGGATCCAAGGTCTAAGATACAAAACGTAAGTTGATCAATTGTCATTGTTCACCCTTGATGATGGAAGTGTAAGACCCTAAAGATCAACAAGAGAACTACAAGCATATTGTAGAACCAAGTTCTCCCTGGTAACAAATTATACTCAAGAGGTACAATGACAATGTCTATAACAACAAAGACAGTCTTACCATCTTCCTTGATGGGTAAGGCAATGATTATCCCATGGGGTTGGAACATATGTCTACCAAATTCTTTCAACAATGTTACAAATTTTTTGAGCTTTGGAGAGTCGAGGGCATTCCAATAGGACATAGAAATAATACAAGATGAGTGTCCTTCATCAATTATAGTGAAAAATGTATTTTTCCCCGTCGATCTCACTTTGATTTGGAAAGCGATTTGATGGGAGATCCTATGATTAACCTTATCAGAATCAAAGGTTATTAAACTCGAATCTGAGGGATCAACCCCGCCTATAGAATAAAACAAGGATTTCCATTGTGTTGGGTATCTTTGGAGGACTTCGAGTGCGTACATGTCACATGGTGCCTAGGCCAATTCTTCCACAATGTTGTAGTTGTGGGAAGCTCATGTATTCGGATTATGTGTCGTGTGTTGAAGAATTCCCTTCAAGGGGTGAAGTGGTGTGTCAAAGAATGACTTCTCAATCTGAATAGGGCCACAAGGATGGGAAAAAGATGTTGGATCATGCACAACATGATTAGGCTCGGAATTGTCGTGGTTCTTGGCTTGAGTTTGCAAATTCGTCATCTGGTCACACATGAAAATGGAAGCATTCTAGGATGACCCCTCATGTTGAGGGGTACCTACTATGCCCCCTTGCAGAGAGGTAGGATTTGTTTCAACCATGTGTTGAGGTTTAGGGCTACCTACCATTCCCCCTTGCGAAAGGGTAGGAGTTGTTGCAACCATGTGTTGAGGTTGAGAGAGAAAATGATGAGTTAGGATAGTGGGGTACTGGGGGCTCCTTTGCTGAAACAAAAATTAATGGACCTCATCCTTATGAGAAAATTGATGAGTAAGTTGGTCCTCCCCACAAATCGTACTGGGGAACTAACTCTTCTTCTTCTCTTTTGTGCCTCCCCCTTGATTGTTTTGGGTGGGAGTGGTCCCTTGCTCGCTATTAGAGTTCGTATATGTATCGGCGCAAATATTAGGATTCTTTGGTTGCACGAATTTCACCAAATTCACCTCGGATGTCTAAGTAGGGACTACAACAGTTTGAGAATTAGAACCGAAAGATGACGGGTGTGATGAAATGGACATGTGACCCATCTGATCAGCTAATAGGTCCACAAAGGCATGGGAAACACAACCTACTACATTGTCAACATGGGGTCCTAGGTTTGGATTTCTAGGATCCGTTGATGGCCTCGAAGCATGCGAGATAATATCAAAAAGAGTGTCTGAATAAGAGTAAATCAAATCCAAGTGTTAGGTGCACATGATGGCTTGTTCTTCAGTAGTCACCCTAACCATACCTGCATCCTTGTAAATGGGTGTAAGAGGGACTTGGTAAACCACTCTATTAGGGGTTTTTCTGAAATCTAGGTCTTGATCATCCTACATATGTATCTCCACTTGTGTATATGATTGGAGATGTGGGTGGAGGTATCCCTTCAAAAAGACTTCAAGAGCTCTGCTCCAATATCATATTGTATGGGAAATTGGTAATGCATTAGAAATGACATTGCTAAGTCATTAAACTTTTAAAACAAGCAATGTCTATTAAATACACCATTTTGCGTCACTTTTGGTGAGGGACATTTGGAAAATACGTAACTTCGCACTATCATCCATCAATGAATTGGATGATCACCACAAATGATATGTCATGATGTGTGTGGAGGGATCTTCACCTGGGTTTCCATCGAATTTGGGCATGTATTATGGTAGCTTAGTAGGTATGAATGACCATGAAAGGTTATGGGAAATAGGTTCATTTTTCAAATGAAAAAAATTATTCAAGTCTAATTTTACAAGGAAAGACACCGACATATACGAAAAAAAATACTAGGAGGAAGAGGAAGTTCTTGAAGTCCCAGATGAACCTTTTGGTCCCCTTACATTTGTAATATTAGAGGGTTGAGGTGTTCCAGAAGATTGAGTTCCCCCAGGGATGGTGGAACTTCCAGGAGCATGGTTTCTTCCAAGACTAGGTGTTCCCCT
>ML778358.1:389827-420236 GCA_009831015.1 Picea engelmannii
TTGAGAATCATTGGGTCACTCTAGGTTACTAGTTGCTATAATGGTGGCAATTGAGTCATCCTTCATCTAAATATTCTAGGTAAGAGGTAGGTATCATGTGATTTTTTACTTGTTATATGTGTGTGTGTGTGTGTGTGTGTGTGTGTGTGAAGATCAAATAAAATGAAGGGTTTTGCAAGAGAATGCTAGCAAACCAAGTATGCCAAGGAGGTTTAACCATGTCTTTATTATTGCTTGTTATTTTTTAGTTTCTCTTATGAAGTTCAAGAGAATTATTGGTCTAGGATATGCCTAATTAAGGTATCACACACATCGAGGTAATACATTTACCCTTTTCTTCCCTTATCAATTGTTTGGACACCATAAGGATTTGGGATCAAACCCTAATTTATTTTATTTGTTGCATGCATTAGGTAAGAAACAAAAAGAAAATGTTTATTTTTATTTTTTCATATTGTACTTTCATATTTACTTTCCAAGTCAAAGTATATTATTTAGATCATCAAAAATGAAATGGAAATTAACTTTAGTATCTCTTTTACTCTCTTTCTTTTCAATTTGTTTTAGACTATTTTGATGGTATAAATTAACCTAGGATAACTCCAATATAGTTTCATAACATCCATAGGACATTAACAAGATTAAATCTAATTTTTTTTTGATCCTTTCCCTCCTTCCCTTCCTATTTTTCCTCATTTTCTAAAACTTTAGGTGGTGAATCCATCTCATCTAGAATAGTCATACTAACTAGGATTTCCTTGTTTGGTAGGGAGTTATATTGCTATCATATGGCCAGTTGTCTTTTTCTCCCTTTCCTGCCCCTCTCTTAGGTTTATATTTCATCATATGTTGTAACATAGTCTTCCCACCACTTCCTTCTATGTTGGATTCGCATATTCCATCCTTAGGTGATCTACATACACCTACAAATCAATAAATGAATTAATAATTAAAACCAAATTCATGATATATGTGAATATATCCTAATCAAGTTTAAGATTATATAGTGTGCCATTTGTAAACAAACATCCACCAACCCCTTCTCCTAACCTAATTCTCTTCAACAATAGGGGTGCCAAAACAACCAACACCATTATATATTTTCAATTCATATATGACATCAATTTTAAGGTTTTGCAAAGCATTATTCATGGATGCAAGCATATGTGAGGGTAGAGGTTAGGTTTTATATCTATATATTGGTTTCTATATGGGATCTTTGTGGTATTAATAATTACAAATTTAGAGTCCAAAAAAATCCCAAATGTTGAAGGTTAGTGGATGGATGCATCGATAACTATTACCACATTTATTACATTAAAGGAATATGTGCACCCTTCCTACCTAAGTTTAGAATTATTTAGTGCACTATTTATTTGTCAAACACCAATGCAACACTTACTTCTCTATTGATATTGATTTTCTTCAATAGTAAGGGTACTAGAATGGATTACATCATTATATCTTTCCAAATCATCCATGACCTCAATTTTAGTATTTTATAAAACAACGGTGGCCTTGAGCATGGGAATGGGAAGGGACCATGTTGTATAATTATCTCCATGTTTCAAAATGGTAACCTTGTATGATGGTACAAATTCTGTTGGTTAATTCCTAGATACAATAGTAATTGGAACTTCATTAATCATAATAAAGAGATATATGCATCTATCCTACTTACATTTAGGCTTCTTCAATGCACAAATTGTTTTGAGAACATCAACCAACACCTTTGTTAGTGTTCTAGTCATGATTCTCTTCAATTATAGGGGTACCAAATAACCTAACCACAATATATCTTTCAATCATCAATGGTCACAATTTTAGTATTTTTTAAAAACACCAATGGTCATGGGTGAGGGAAGGGGTAGGTACCTAGGTTGTATAATTACATATCTTCAAGTTTCAAAATGTGATTTTCATGGATTATGGAATTACAAATTTCGATAATAGATGATGACCCAAATGTTGTAGTTAAATGGATAGATGTAGTAGTAATTGGAACCACATTAATCACTATGAAATATATGCGCATACATACTACTTGAATTTAGTTTTATTTAAAGTGTATCATTTCTCTAGAAAACATTGACCAACATCATTAATATTCTTGAAGTCTCAATTTTATTCAACTATAGGGTTACTAGAACAACCAACATCATTATATTTTTGAAATCATCCATCACCTTGATTTTATGATTTGTTAAACACTATTGGTCATAGGCATGGGTAGGGTTCGAGATTAGGTTGTATATTTTAGTATATCCATGTTTAAAAATGGGATCCTTATAGGATTAAGGTGTTACAAATTTGGATTCCATACTATGGATGGATGAAACAATAATTGGAATCATATGGATCACAATAGAAGGCATATGTGCACCCACCCTACTCAAGTTTAGACTCATTTAGTGCATAATGTGTTTGGAAAAAATTGACCAATCCACTTACTCATCTCGTAATTTTAATTCTATTGAAAAATAAGTGTACTAAAAAACCAACATAAATAGATCTATCTAAATAATTATGACGTCAATTTAAAAAAAATTCAAAACACTAAAGGAAAGGGGAAGGGTTAGAGGTATGGACCAATTTGTATCATTACAAATATCCATTTCAAGATGGAATCCTCAAATTTTTAATGCCTTTTCAAAACATCAATGGCCATACGTAGGGACAAGGACCCAATTGTGTAATCATGCATCTCTAGTTTTTAAAAATGTGATCCTCATGGGATTAATGAATTACAATGCATATTTTTTATTCTAATAGAGGGATGAAACATTAATTAGAACCATATTTTGATCATAATAAAGGGATATGTGCATCTGCCCTACTCAATTTTTGGCCTCTTTAGGGCGCCTCTTTAGTGCACCATATATTTGGAAAACATCAATCATCCTTTATTCTACTCTCTTAGTTCACAGAAACCAAAATAATTATACATTTCCAAATCATATATGAGGCCAATTTTAGGCTCTTTTTATAACATTGTGAGGTCCATATTTTAAAATGGGATCATTGTGGTAATAAGGTGTTATAATTTTAGATTCCATATGCTAATCCAATTGTTGTGGGTCAATTGAGGAATAAAATAGTAATTGAGACAATATTCATCATAATAAATGGATATGTGCATCCATTCTATTCAAGTTTAGGTTTCTTTAGTATAGCATTTATTTAGTGGAGATCATCCAATCTCCTTACTATTTTTCTATTTTTGATTCTCTTCAACAATAGGGGTAGTAGATTAAAAAAATTGATTACATCTATCCAAATCATATATAACCTTAATTTTAGGATCTTTAAACACTAACATTCACATGTAGGGGCACATGAAATGACTAGGTTTATATAAACATCCCCATGTTTCCAAATTAGATCCTAGTGGGATTAGGTCAATTCAAGTTTAGCTTCCATATGATGGTACAAATATTGTAGGTAAATGGATTTATGAAACAATATCTAGAACCACATTCATTACAATAAAGGTATGTGCATCCATATTACTCAAGTTTAAGCTTCTTCACTGCAACACTTGTTTGGAAAATATCAATCAACACCCTTACTATTCTCCCAAACTTAATTCTCTTAAATGATAGGAGAACATAAAAAAACAATATCATTAAATATTTTGAAATCATATATGACCTAATTTTTTTGGTTTTTGAAAACATTAATTTCCATAGGTAAGGATTGGGTTACATACCAAGTTGTATAGTTACATATCTCTGGGTTTAAAATGGGATTTTCATCGGATTACAACATTACAATTTTGGATTCTAGATTATGATTCAAGTGTTGTCGAATCAATGGGTGTATGCAATAGTTGTGGGAACCACATTAACCATAACAAAGGTATATGTGCATCCATCCTAGATCCTCTTCAACAATAGGGTAAGTAGATGAAAAAACTTGATTACATCCATCCAAATCATATATAACCTTAATTTTAGGATTTTTAAACACAAACAATCACATGTAGGGGCATAGGAAATGACTAGGTCTATATATAACTATCCCCATGTTTCCAAATTGGATCCTAGCGCGATTAGGTCAATATATACAATTTTATCTTCGATATGATGGTACAAATATCAAAGGCCAGTGGATGGATGAAACAATAGATAGACCCACATTCATCACAAAATAGGTATGTGCATCCATCTTACTCAAGTTTAGGCTTCTTCTTTGCATAATTTGTTTGGAAAATATCAACCAACACCCTTACTACTCTTCCAATATTGGTTCTCTTCAATTATAGGAGTACTTGAACAAACATCATTAAATATTTCCAAATCATTTATGACCTCTATTTTTAGGTTTTTGAAAACATTAGTTTTCATGGGTAAGTATAGGGGTACGTACCCAGTGGTATAGTTACATATCTATGGGTTCAAAACAACATTTTCATTGTATTACAACATTGCAATTTTTTATTATAAATTATGATTGAAATGTTGTTGGATGAATGGGTGGATGCAACAATAGTGGGAACCGCATTAACCATAACAAAGGTGTACGTGCATATGTCCTACATCCTCTTCAAGTTTAGGTGTCTTTAGGTAAGTTTAGATTCCATATGCTAATCCAATTGTTGTGGGTCAATTGAGGAATAAAATAGTAATTGAGACCAGATTCATCATAACAAATGGATATGCACATCCATTCTACTCAAGTTTAGGTTTCTTTAGTACACCATTTATCTAGTGGAGATCATCCAACCCCCTTACTATTTTTCTAGTTTTGATCCTCTTCAATAATAGGGGTAGTAGATAAAAAAAATTTGATTACAAATCTATCCAAATCATATATAAACTTAATTTTAGGATCTTTAAACACTAACATTCACATGTAGGGGCACATGAAATGACTAGGTTTATATATAAGCATCCCCATGTTTCCAAATGGGATCCTAGCGGGATTAGGTGAATTCAATTTTAGCTTCCATATGATGGTACAAATATTGTACGTCAATGGATGTATGAAACAATATCTAGAACCACATTCATTACAATAAAGGTATGTGCATCCATCTTACTCAATTTTAGGCTTCTTCACTGCAACACATGTTTGGAAAATATTAACCAACACCCTTACTACTCTCCCAAACTTGATTCTCTTCAATGATAGGAGTACATAAAAAAACAATATCATTAAATATTTTGAAATCATATATGACCTAATTTTTTTGATTTTTGAAAACATTAATTTCCATAGGTGAGGATAGGGGTACATACCAAGTGGTATAATTACATATCTCTGGGTTTAAAATGGGATTTTCATAGGATTACAACATTACAATTTTGGATTCTAGATTATGATTCAAGTGTTGTCGAATCAATGGGTCGATGCAATAGTTATGGGAACCACATTAACCATAACAAATGTATATGTGCATCCATCCTAGATCATCTTCAACAATAGGGGAAGTAGATGAAAAAACTTGATTAAATCTATCCAAATCATATATAACCTTAATTTTAGGATTTTTAAACATGGACAATCACATGTAGGGACATAGGAAATGACTAGGTCTATATATAACTATCTCTGTGTTTCCAAATTGAATCCTAGCACGATTAGGTCAATATATACAATTTTAGCTTCCATCTGATGGTACAAATATCAAAGGCCAATGGATGGATGAAACAATATCTAGAACCACATTCATAACAAAATAGGTATGTGCATCCATCTTAATAAGTTTAGGCTTCTTCTCTGCACAATTTGTTTGGAAAATATCAACCGACACCCTTACTACTCTTCCAATATTGGTTCTCTTCAATTATAGGAGTACTTGAACAAACATCCTTAAATATTTCCAAATCATTTATGACCTCTATTTTTAGGTTTTTGAAAACATTAGTTTTCATGGGTAAGTATATAGGTACGTACCAAGTGGTATAATTACATATCTATGGGTTCAAAACAACATTTTCATAGTATTACAACATTACAATTTTGGATTATAAATTATGACTGAAATGATGTTGGATGAATGGGTGGATGAAACAATAGTGGGAACCACAATAACCATAACAACGGTGTACGTGCATCTGTCCTACATCCTCTTTAACAATAGGGATAGTAGATTAAAATATTTTATTACATCTATCCAAATCATATATAACCTTAATTTTAAGATTTTTAAACACTAACAATCACATGTATGGGCTGAGAAAATGATTAGGTTTGTATATAAATATCCCCATGTTTCCAAATGGGATCATGGTGTGATTAGTTCAATACAAGTTTATCTTCTATACAATGGTACATATATTGTAGGTCAATGGATAGATGAAAGAATATATAGAACCACATTCATCACAAGAAAGGTATGTGCATCGATCTTACATATCTATGGGTTCAAAACAACATTTTCATAGTATTACAACATTACAATTTCGGATTATAAATTATGATTGAAATTTTGTTGGATGAATGGGTGGATGCAACAATAGTGGGAACCGCATTAACCATAACAAAGGTGTACGTGCATCTGTCCTACATCCTCTTCAAGTTTAGGTTTCTTTAGGTAAGTTTAGATTCCATATGCTAATCCAATTGTTGTGGGTCAATTGAGGAATAAAATAGTAATTGAGACCAGATTCATCATAACAAATGGATATGCACATCCATTCTACTCAATTTTAGGTTTCTTTAGTACACCATTTATCTAGTGGAGATCATCCAATCCCCTTACTATTTTTCTAGTTTTGATCCTCTTCAATAATAGGGGTAGTAGATTAAAAAAATTGATTACAAATCTATCCAAATCATATATAAACTTAATTTTAGGATCTTTAAACACTAACATTCACATGTAGGGGCACATGAAATGACTAGGTTTATATATAAACATCCCCATGTTTCCAAATGGGATCCTAGTGGGATTAGGTCAATTCAAGTTTAGCTTCCATATGATGGTACAAATATTGTAGGTCAAGGGATGTATGAAAAAATATCTAGAACCACATTCATTACAATAAAGGTATGTGCATACATCTTACTCAAGTTTAGGCTTCTTCACTGCAACATGTGTTTGGAAAATATCAACCAACACCCTTACTACTCTCTGAAACTTGATTCTCTTCAATGATAGGAGTACATAAAAAAATAATATCGTTAAATATTTTGAAATAATATATGACCTAGTGTTTTTGGTTTTTGAAAACATTAATTTCCAGAGGTAAGGATAGGGGTACATACCAAGTGGTATAGTTACATATCTCTGGGTTTAAAATGGGATTTTCATAGGATTACAACATTACAATTTTGGATTCTAGATTATGGTTCAAGTGTTGTCGAATCAATAGGTCGATGCAATAGTTGTGGGAACCACATTAACCATAACAAAGGTATATGTGCATCCATCCTAGATCCTCTTCAACAATAGGGGAAGTAGATGAAAAAACTTGATTACATCTATCCAAATCATATATAACCTTAATTTTAGGATTTTTAAACATAGACAATCACATGTAGGGGCATAGGAAATGACTAGGCCTATATATAACTATCCCCATGTTTCCAAATTGGATCCTAGCGCGATTAGGTCAATATATACAATTTTAGCTTCCATATGATGGTACAAATATCAAAGGCCAATGGATGGATGAAACAATAGCTAGAACCACATTCATCACAAAATAGGTATGTGCATCCATCTTACTAAGTTTAGGCTTCTTCTCTGCACAATTTGTTTGGAAAATATCAACCGACACCCTTACTACTCTTCCAATATTGGTTCTCTTCAATTATAGGAGTACTTGAGCAAACATCATTAAATATTTCCAAATCATTTATGACCTCTATTTTTAGGTTTTTTGAAAACATTAGTTTTCATGGGTAAGTATAGAGGTATGTACCAAATGGTATAATTACATATTTATGGGTTCAAAACAACATTTTCATAGTATTACAACATTACAATTTTGGATTATAAATTATGATTGAAATGTTGTTGGATGAATGGATGCATGCAACAATAATGGGAACCACATTAACCATAACAAAGGTGTATGTGCATATGTCCTACATGCTCTTCAACAATAGGGATAGTAGATTAAAATATTTTATTACATCTATTCAAAGAAATGGGACTTCAACAATAGGGACAATAGATTAAAATATTTTATTACATCTATTCAAAGAAATGGGATTGAAACCAACGAAATGAATCACATAGCATCAATCATCACTTCCGGGGCTTGCACCCAGTAACCAAGACTTCCTAGGTGGCCACCCATCCCAAGACGCCTCTGGCTCAAGCGCACTTAACTGTGGATTTTTCCCTACAATCAAGCCCACTTAGCTGGCTACCCCATTTGCAAAACCTTAGCAAGTATTGTGCCATATGAACTATCCAGTTAGAGCTCCCTTCACACTTATTATTTAAGCATGGAGGGGCTTGCACAGTGCAACATATTAGATATCATTTTCGGGAATAATTGCGTAGTGTAAGTCATTAATCTATGACCCATATCCATGAGTATTAGTCACAATTGAATAATAATTCTCATGATTTGAATAGTTCACTTAGCACTCATTGCATCGGGTGATGCTCACAGGGGTGAAGAAATGGGATGGAAACCAGTGAAATGAATCACATAGCATCAATCATCACTTTCGGGGCTTGCACCCAGTAACTAGGACTTCCCAGGTGGTCACTCATCCCAAGACGCCTCTAGATCAAGCGTGCTTAACTGTGGAGTTTTCCCCAAAATCAAGACCACTTAGCCTGCTACACCATTTACAAAACGTTAGAAAGTATTGTGCCTTATGAACTATCCAGTTAGAGCTTCATTCACTCTTATAATTTAAGCATAGAGGGGCTTTCGCAATGCAACATATTATATATCATTTTCGGGAATAACTGTGTAGTGTAAATCATTAATCTATGACCCATATCCATGAGTATTAGTCGCAACTGACCAATAATTATCATGATTTGAATAGTCCACTTAGCACTCATTGCATCGGGTGATGCTCAGAGGGGTGAAGAAATGGGATTGAAACTAGCGAAATAAATCGCATAGCATCAATCATCACTTCCGAGGCTTGCACCTGGTAACCAGGACTTCCTAGGTGGTCACCCATCCCAAGACGCCTTTGGCTCAAGAACACTTAAATGTAGATTTTTCCCCACAATCAAGCCCACTTAGCTTTCTACCCCATTTTCAAAACCTTAGCAAGTATTGCTCCTTATGAACTATCCAGTTAGAGCTCCCTTCACTCTTATTATTTAAGCATAGAGGGGATTTCGTAGTGCACCATATTAGATATCATTTTCGAGAATAACTGCGTAGTGTAAGTCATTAATCTATGACCCATATCCATGAGTATTAGTCACAACTGAGTATTACTATCCATATACATGAGTATTAGTAGCAAGCTATGTGACATTGATTATGGGGAAAACTCCACAGTTAAGCACGCTTGAGACAGAGGTGTCTTGGGATGGGTGACCACCTGGAAAGTCCTCGTTACCGAGTGGAAGCCCCAGAAGTTATGATTGATGCTATGCGATTCATTTCATTGGTTTCAATCCCATTTATTCATGCCTGTGAGCATCACCCGATGAAATGAGTGTTAAGTGGACTATTCAAATCATGAGAATTATTGGTCAGCTGCGACTAATACTCATTGATATGGGTCATATATTAATTACTTACACTACGCAGTTATTCTTGAAAATGATATCTAATATGTTGCACTGCGAAAGCCCCTCTATGATTAAATAATAAGAGTGAAGGGAGCTCTAACTGGATAGTTCATAAGGCACAATACTTGCTAAGGTTTTGCAAATGGGGTAGCAAGCTAAGTGGGCTTGATTGTGGGGAAAAATCCACAGTTAAGCACGCTTGAGACAAAGGCATCTTGGGATGGGTGACCACCTGGGAAGTCCTGGTTATTGGGTGAAAGCCTGGGAAGTGATGATTGATGCTATGCGATTCATTTCGCTGGTTTCAATCCCATTTATTCACCTCTGTGAGAATGACCCGATGCAATGAGTGCTAAGTGGACTATTCAAATCATGAGAATTATTGGTGAGTTGCGACTAATACTCATGGATATGGGTCATAGATTAATGACTTACACTACGCAGTTATTCCCGAAAATGATATCTAATATGTTGCACTGTGAAATCCCCTCTATGCTTAAATAATAAGAGTGAAGGGAGCTCTAACTAGATAGTTCATAAGGCACAATACTTGCTAACATTTTCAAATGGGGTAGAAATCTAAGTGGGCTTGATTGTGGGTAAAACTCCACAGTTAAGTGCGCTTGAGCCAAAGGCTTCTTGAGATGGGTGACCACCTGGGAAGTCCTGGTTACCGGGTGCAAGCCCTAAAAGTGATGATTGATGTTATGCGATTCATTTCACTGGTTTCAATCCCATTTCTTCACCCATGTTAGCATCACCCGATGCAATGAGTGCTATGTGGACTATTCAAATCATGAGAATTATTGGTCAGTTGTGATTAATACTCATGGATATGGGTCATAGATTAATGACTTACACTACGTAGTTATTCCCGAAAATGATATCTAATATGTTGCACTACGAAATCCCCTCTATGCTTAAGTTATTTATTTCTCACTCTAACAAAAATACATTAACATCAAGTTAATTAAATTATTTTTTTAATCCCATACTTTTATTTTACGTTCCTATGTAATTTCAAGTAAAATGATAAATAACATTCACATTCTAAGTACATGATTCTTTTGTGTTTTTAAAAATTAACGGCCAATTAAGGTCTCTCCAACATTCTAGATTATGTTTAGAATAGAAAGAACCTAAACCTTTTGTTTAACATAGGAAACAAATTTCATGCACAAAGAAATTCAACGAAAGAGATTCAAGATGGTTGGGAGAAATTGTAAGCACAAAAACGTAGAGGGTTTCCCAGAGAATAAACCCAAGAGATTCACCATTTCTAGGAAAACTTGTATGCATAAAAACACAGAGGGTTTTCTGAGTAAAAGCACAGGGTAGATGCACCAAGATCATGTCAACTTTTCTTAATAAAAACACAGAGGTTTTCTGAGTGGAAGCATAGGGTAGATGCACCCAA
The DNA here is from genome assembly GCA_009831015.1 of Picea engelmannii. NCBI lineage: Eukaryota > Viridiplantae > Streptophyta > Pinopsida > Pinales > Pinaceae > Picea > Picea engelmannii. Next base: position 400,912 of record ML778358.1, read on the forward strand.
TGCATGGAATTTCTTCTTAATAAAATCATAGAGGTGAATCCATTTAGGAATCGCAAACCATTTCAAGTAAAACACAGAGAAAAATCCATTAAGGAATATCAATCCAGTTCAAGTAAAATGAAGAGATGAATCCATTAAAGAATCACAATCCAATAAGAAGACAACAAGAATCACGAAAACAAGAGAACAAACAATCATCGCAAGGTAAATTCACAAAACAAATGGCAAATTCTTTTTATAAAATGTAGAGGTAATAAATCTTAGAGGATAAAAATTCTTATAAAATCGCAGAGGAAGCATTCGATAGTCACAAGGCTTCGCAAGGCCATCAATCAATAGAATAATTCAAAATTTTATTATTCCATTTACAATCACAACTTCACGACAAGATTCAACCATAATATACAATCGGTTTAACAATTAGAACTTGAAATTTAAATATTGTAACCATCGAAGATGTGCTTGATGATGATCCTTGGTGACTGGCGTTCCCTTCCTTTGTCTTCTTACTAACCATTGAGATTTCACGAGTACCTCCCAGCCAATTCTAGGGGCACCCATCTCCCCCCTTATCCCCCTAAGTCACAAAGGGACCACACACACACACAACCATAAATCCTCTAGCTCCCGGCTTGTCTCACAAGGTAGAGTCACCACCCTCTCTCAAGCTGGGTATCCCAACTCTCACAAGAAAAACTAGTCAAAATGTTTGCAGCATAATCTTACCCATAACCAGTGACATCCAATACTCATCTCAACTATTTGTCTTAAAGAATTTTTTCATAACTCATCCTCACTTGCACAATTAATTCTTTTTTTAATTCAAATAATTTAGAATTATATCCCCCTTACACTTAACACCCTTTCCCCAATTTGCAAAATTAAATCCACATTTTAATTTAATAAAAGTCAAATTCCCTCACCCATCCTAAAAGCGCTCCTAAAATCACTCCTAGTTGTCTCTTTCTTCCGCTTATTTCTAGTTAATGACTGACGCCTTTCTAAAACTGAGTTGAGTTAAAATAGGAATATTCTTCTAGTTAGACTATTGTTATCTAGACTCTGGATTCCTTTCTATGCATACACATTCCTTTAGCTTTATTCCATTATTACCTTAAATTCCAATTTGGTAATTACTTGCACATAGGTGTATTAAATCAATTTTTAGATTTATTTTATTTTCCTTGATTTCTTAAATTGATTTACTTCATCCCCTCATTATTTAATTTATAAATTTAGTTTTTAGTCTTCTTACTAACTTAGACTTAGGCTTAATTAAATATTCAATTGCAAGGTCTTAGACTCTTATTGGGTTTATGATTAATAAATTCGATCCTTAATTAATTAATTAATTGATTGATCTGACAGTGCTTAAGATTTTACAAGGTTAATTATTTGCTCAAGGTTTTCGAGGCCACCTAGATTTATTAACTCAAATTTTATTTATGGGACATTCCCTTCAAGACGCACTCTGTGCTCCAAGGGTGCCACTTGCCTTTGATTCAAATTTTTAATTACGCGACGTGCCCTTCAAGACATACTCCGTGCTCCAAGGGTGCCACACTCCTTTGACTGGTTTTGGTAGTTTTCCAACACTTGGATTCAACACTCCATTCGAGTGACCTTGTGAGAGACTAAGGGATTCTAAGGAATAAGGACCCTGCTTTATTGCGCACCCCTTATAAATATTCGTGAGTGAATGTCTCAGTTTTCCCTCACGACATCGTGGACCTTTGAAACTAGGTAATCGTTAACCTGCAATTCGAACCACGACAGGAGTGCTAGTAGGCTGTGACAGGTACACTACCACACCTCTCCCTCAATATCTGGTCTATGTGTATCACCCCTTTACTCCTTATGTGAGTCATATTAGCAAGAAATAATCACCCCAAACCAATACATCCCACTCCCTAACTCAATATGGAGTCCAAGGACGTCCATTAATGCCATCAACATCCTCAATCCATAAAGTGTCCTACACACTCAGGGGAAAATCATCAGTAGCATCTGTCAATACATAGATATCAAACAACATAAATCACAATCCATCAACATCATCATAAGAATCCATAAGTGAAATAGATAACCACATACTATAACCGGATCACTTGCACGCAAGTGTCCTGAAAGAATAAGTCAATAACATGTGCTCGCAAGAGTGGGATGTTACATACATCCCCTATTCTTTTAAACTTCGTCTCGAAGTTGTACAATATATAAAATGCAGTAAATAAAGCATCTGACAAGTTCTATATGTCTAACTATCAAGTAAATATGGAAACTACTAGTGCATATCATATGCATCCTCCCAGGTAGTCGAGTGAGGACTATAATTGTCCCACTGGACCTTGACCTGATCGACTGGTCGATGTCGTAGTTGTCGAATGTGATGGTCCAGAATGCAGATTGGATCCGCCATGAGTGCACCCTCGTCTGACACCAATAAAGAACTCATTACAATCACATGTGTAGGATCACTAACATAATGTCTCAAAACAGATACGTGAAAAACATCGTGCATACGCCTCAAAGAATCAAGCACGGATAGTCGATAGGCCATGGGTCCATTCCTTTCCACAACTTCGAAAGGTCCCAAAAACCTAGGAGAGTGTTTAGCACCATTTCCAAAATTGATCGAACTCTTGTGTGGTTTCACTCATAAGAAAACTCGGTCGCCAACTTCATAATTACGGTTGATGCACATCGACATAACTATTATGTCGATCTTGCACTTATTTTATCCTTTGTGTTATCATTTTCATTAGTTCTTCCATTTCTTGGATCACTTTTGGTCCTACTAGGACCCTACCCTCAAGTCGATCCCATCTCAACGACGTCTGAAATAGTCATCCGTAAAGGAACTCAAATGACACCATCTTAATGGTACTTTGATATCTGTTGTTGTACACAAACTCTACCAGTGGAAAGAACTCTTCCCAACGCTTATGTTGGTCCATCACGTACATAGACAACATATCTTCCAAAATTTGGGTTGTTCTTTTTGTCTTCCCGTCTGTCTCAGGGTAATATGTTGTACTAAGTTCAATTGTGTCCCCAAGGCCCCTTGGAAACTGGTCCAAAAACGTCATGTAAACATCAATCCTCTATCAGATATGATCATTTTTGGCTTTCCATGTAATCTCACAATATCGCTAATAAAAACTCTATCTATATATGGCACTTGATATGTTGTACGCACAGGGATAAAATGTTCACTCTTCGTTATATTGTCAACTACTATGAAAATCGAGTCGTGCCTCCTTGCAGTCAGTGGAAATCCAACAATGAAGTCCATCGAAATGACCTCCCATTTCAATTCCAGAATAGCGTGTGGTTGTAGTAATCCTGCCAGATGTCTATGTTCAGCCTTCACTTGCTGACATTCTAGACACCTTTCCACATAGCTAACTATGTTCACCTTCATTCCTTTCCAGAAGAATAAGGGCTTAAGTTATGCCCTCATCTTCATGACTCCTGGATGAGCCATGTACACTGCTTTATGAGCTTCTCTTAAGATCAAACTTCTCAATTCGTCATTAGGCGGTACATAAATATGGTTATTATAGCTCATTAATCCATCGTTGTCCAATGTATATCCTTCAAACTTTGGTACCAACATGGTTTCATGTCCGATATTTTCCTTAACCTCTTTATACCAGTCATCGTCGAACTGTATAGTTAGAATATTTTCTCAATGATTCGTCTGAAGAGGTTAAATCGAGAATATGCATGGTCTTTGACTCAATACATATGCCACTATGTTCATTGTTCCTTTTATGTAAGAAATCTCAAAATCGTATTCGCTAAGAAATTCTAACCAACGCATTTTTTGCGTGATCAAGTCACTTTGCGTAAAAATGTGTTGCAATACACAATGATCTGTTTTTAGTTCAAAATTTCATCCAATCAGATAGTGTCTCTAGACTGTCAAGGCATCGATAATGGCCAATAAATCCAAATCATGTGTTGCGTAGTTCTCTTCATGCTTTCTTAATTTCCTTGAGATGTAAACGATCACTCGACCGTCTTGCATCAAGACTCTGCCTAAGACTACCTGGGATGTGTCTGTGCATACCAAGAATTCCTTTTCCATGTCAGGGACATTTAGTATCGACACTGTCATCAAAAACCCCTTGAGCCTTTGAAATGATTATGCGCACTTCTCGGTCCATACAAACTTCTTTTTTTTCTTCTGCATTTCCGTGATCAGATTTACTATCTTGGAAAAACCTTCTACGAACCATCGGTAATATCCTGCTAAACCCATAAAGCTACGTACTTCTGGTACGTTAGTCGACACAGGACATTTCATAATATCCTCTACCTTCGTTGGGTCCATAGTGATGCCTTCACTGGAGATAACATGCCCTAACTAATGAATCCTTGATTGATAAAAATATCATTTTGATAGTTTCTCGTATAATTTGTTTTCTTGTAAACACTGTAGTACCAAGCGCAAATGTTCATCATGTTTTTCCGTAGTCTGAGAATATATCAATATGTCATCAATGAATACTTGAAAAAACTTGTCCAAGTATTCAAGGGACACCCCATTCATCAAGCTCATGAATACCCATGGGGCGTTAGTCAGTCCAAACAGTAAACTCATAATGTCTAAACCTCATCTTGAATGCGGTCTTAGGATCGTCTTCCTCTTTGATCTATAACTAGTGATATCCTGATCTCTAGTCGATCTTTGAAAACACAGTCACACCCTTCATTTGGTCAAACAAATAGTCTATTCCTGGCAACAAATATTGGTTCTTGATTGTTTCCTTGTTTAATTGACGGTAATCGATACAGAGTCTCCATGACCCATCCTTCTTTCTTATGAAAATAATAGGTGCACCCCAAGGTGACACACTTGGACGTATAAGTCCTAGGTCCAAAAACTCCTTTAGTTTCATTTTCAACTCTCGTAACTCAGGTGTTGACATCCGATAAGGATTTATTGCTATCAGTTCATTACTAGGTTTCAAGTCGATGGTAAAATCCAGCTCTCTTTCGAGCGACAACCCTGGTAACTCTTCTGGGAACACATCCGCAAACCTTTGTACTACCAGAAGGTTTTCTAATCCTTTCGCGACACCCTTTTCATTCAGTGCTAATATTTCATATAGCTTGCATCCTTTGTGCATGCTCTTTTGTAGATGTAGGGATGAAATGAACCTTAGGGACACTCCCTAGATTCTTCCCACAATCACTCTTCTTTGTCCCTCATCATCGGTCAAACTCAACCATTTCATCTTACAATTGAGTATCACATCATCCAATTCTAACCAGTCCATACTGATCACGACGTCATAATATCCTAATATCGTGGCATATAGGTTAGCCTTCATTACAAAATCTCCCAAGTTAATGCTACAGTCTGTAACCTTTCCTCCAACCTTCTGCTTGGAACCCAAATCCATTTCCATGTATTTAAACTCATCCTATTCGACTTCCTTTACCTTAATTCGTTTTAGCATTGCACCAGAAATAAGGCTCTCTGTAGCACTAGGATCTATCAAAATACTAAAGGTTTGGTCAACGATGGTAGCTAACATCTTAAGCACAGTGGACTGGTGCTCGTCTTGGCAGTTATTCGTCATTGCATGAATCTTGTGGGCCTTTCCCAAATCTCCAACTGTAGTGTATCTGGCTGACCCGACTGCTCTAGCCCTCTCAACTAGACAGTCTCACTGGTAATGTGGCTCTCCACATGTCCAACATCTGGTCTTCAATCCAATACTCTTAGTCCCTGAAGTAGAAGTTGTTGGACTTCCAGTCTAAAATCCTATTCTGTTTTACTGAATAGGCTTAAACTGTTGTTGTTGTGGGAGACGTTGTTGTTGATGTTGTTGTCCTCTGTATAAGGGAGTCCTCTACTAAGGAGTTGGTCATCATGGTGTCATGAATGTGGATCCTCTCTATGTATCTCGATACCCTAGTGTATGTCTAGCTTGTGTCTGATGCTACTACGCACCTGTCATCGTTTGTTCACTCAGTCTTGTAGGAGTCTTTCCCTGACCCCAACTAGTCAGCTCTTCCTTTTCTATGAGGGCCTTCTGGAATGCGTCGTGAAAATTCTATGGCATTAGGATCCTCACCTTTGCATGGATGTTGAAGTTAAGGCCAAACACAAACTTGTTGACCTTCAGCTTCTCTGTGATCAGATGTGGAGGATACCTAAGAAGCTCCATGAATCGTGCCTCATACTCCAACACCATATGACCACCATGTCGTAATGCGTTGAACTCATTGAGTTGGTGCTCAATGAATTCATCTGATAAATACCTCTCCCAAAACTGCTCCTTGAAAATCTCCCATGGCACGTTTTCAACGACCATTTTGAGTTGTGGTAGGAGCATCTTCCACCATAGAAGAGCGCTCCCCTTCAAATGAAAAACTTCCATGCGGAATTTCATGTTGGAGGTGTAGTTGTGAAGTGCGAAGCACATCCCCATGTTCTCCAACCATTCCTCGACAACTGTGCCATCTGTGGAACCCATGAAATCATGAAACTTGACCTTCTCGAGCTCTATGTGAATACTACCACTACCAGTTGGAGCGCGATGTGGACCCTCAAGGGGTACAGGGGCCCTGGCCTCATCTCTATCTAGTTGGTTAATCAAGGCCTCTGACATCCTCTGAAAGGACCTCATCAACCCAACCACATCCCCCACAACAATATGCTCATGTCCAATGACTTTCTCTTCTCCTTGGGGATTATACCCTTCTAGCGTTGATGCTATTGGAGGCATCACACCTCCTCCTCTAGCACCACGCCGTCTTCCTCCACGACGTCCTCTAACCATGATTACCTATAGGGACATAATTCAATTTAATTAGCAACAAGTTATTAATCAAGTATTTAATACAGTGGAAGGTGTAATGATCCCAAGTCGCGGGGTTGAACCCGCTCTGATACCATATGTAATGACCCCTTCATTGCGACAACGAAAAACGATGCATAATAGGTAAAAAAATAATTTGCATTAGGATATTAAACTCGTTACAACATAATAAACAACACCGCAAGTGATACATCATCATAACTAAAACGAAACATAATCCATGCATTATCATAAATGTTAGAGACACATAATCAATACATAAACATATATATAGCAACGCAATTCAATACATCACAATCACATGAACAAAATATACATAAAGATCCATGATTTTACTGAACATTAAAATAACTACCCGCCCAACTTATCCTGCATGGTTAGGACCTCCAGGACACATAAGCAATGCTCAAGCCTAGGATTCATCTGATCGATTTTGACCATTTAAGGTCTCAGGGTTGGCGACTGCTCTAAGGAACAAGGAGGTGTCTAAATCCCGCTAATCCAATCAATACGACAACAACTATATCAATCAATCAATCTTAATCATCAATTATGCATGGTACACGAGTATTATAATCACTTAATTAAACATACATCATCGTTATTCAATGCGCGCAAATAATCTAATAGCTTAATCATTTTACATCATCATTATTCCATGGTGCAAGAAATCTAATTATTTAATCACAACATAATCCATGGTGCAAAGGTAATCACCTTATTTTTAACTGGCGCAAGAGATTATAAATGCCTAATCAATCATATGTCAACATTATTCTAAAAGCGCAAGAGTAATCAATGTATATTTTAGATGGCGCAAGAGATTATAAATGCTTAATCAATCATATGTCATTCATTATTCTAAAAGTGCAAGAGTAATCAACGTGTTTTTAAATGGCGCAAGAGATTATAAATGCTTAATAAATCATATGTCATTCATTATTCTAAAAGCGTAAGAGAAATCAACGTATATTTTAGATGGCGCTAGAGATTATAAAACCTTAATCAATCATATGCCAACATTTACAACTTTTGTAGCACAACTAATATACATTTTTAATGACTTATCTTAATTAAGCAATATAGTAGGAATTCAGTACTAGATCTCACATCCATCTATAAGGTACCACACAATCACACTTAAGCTTTAATATTAGAAGACAAGGTTGCATTATAATTTCATTTAAGGAAATAAATAAAGGATCAACCCACTTGAGCAATGATGAAAATACTTCCATACTAACTTACATAACCATATGTACACTACAATGTCAAAAGTATTTTCTATCTTTATAGATTACTATTTATTATTAAATAAATTAGCATCACTACGCTTATGTAATCATCAGTCTTGGAAAACATAAAAAAGTAGTGCATGAGTTTTTCCACATAGTAATGAAAGTGCTTATATCGTATTTGGAATTTTTATCATAAAATCATGTATGAGTTACAAACATTTATATTGAGTAAGATTTTACTCATTATCTTTTTACAAGTTATTTATTTCTCACTCTAACAAAAATACATTAACATCAAGTTAATTAAATTGTTTTTTTAATCCCATACTTTTATTTTACGTTCCTATGTAATTTCAAGTACAATGATAAATAAAATTCACATTCTAAGTACACAATTATTTTTTATTTTTAAAAATTAATGGCCAATGCAGGTCTCTCTGACATTATGGATTGTGTTTAGAATAGAAAGAACCCAAAGCTTTTTTTTTTACATACGAAACAAATTTCATGCATAGAAGAGATGAGCATTGAGATGCTTAAAGAATGGATACAAGAAGGGTTCTTTCCATTGCTAGAGGAAACAACACGCCGGGAGAGAAATTGCTAATGGATAGGAAGTGCCTTCAGATCACGGAACTCTCAGATGGTAGTTTCCACCAGACAATGATTTTCTTAAGGGAGTCTCAGACGATAGTTTCAATGAGACTGTTATTTTCTTAAGGGAGTCTCAAATGGTAGTTTAAATGAGACTGCAAATTGCTTGAGGGAGTCTTAGATGGTAAGTTTCCAAGATTAAACATGAGGTGATTCAAGATGGTTGGGAAAAATCATAAGCACAAAACACAGAGGGTTATCCTAGATATGGAACGCAAGAGATTCAAGATCATTGGGAGAAATTGTAAGCACAAAAACACATAGGGTTTTCTAGAAAATAAATGCAAGACATTCACCATTTCTGGAAAAACTTGTATGCATAAAAATGCAGAGGGTTTTCTGAGTGAAAGCACAGGGTAGATGCACCAAGAGCATGGAAAATTTTCTTAATAAAAATGCAGAGGTTTTCTGAGTGGAAGCGCAGGGTAGATGCACCCAACACATGGCAATTTTTCTTAATAAAAACACAGAAGTGAATCCATTTAGGAATCGAAATCCAGTTCAAGTAAAACACAAATAAAAAACCATTAAGGAATCACAATCCAGTTCAAGTAAAATAAAGATATGAATCCATTAAGGAATCACAATCCATTAAGCAGACAACAAGAATCACGTAAACAAGAGAACAAACAATCATCGCAAGGTAAATGCACAAAACACATGGAAAATTATTTTTATAAAATGCAGAGGTAATAAATCGCAGAGGATACAAATTTTTATAAAATCAAAGAGGAAGCATTCGATAGTCACAAGGCTTCGCAAAGCCATCAATCAATAGACTAATTCAAAATTTTATTATTGCATTTACAATCACAACTTCACGGCAATATTCAACCATAATATACAATCGATTTAACAATTACAACTTGAAATTTAAATACCATAATCGTCGAAGATGGGCTTGATGACGATCCTTGGCGACTAGCGCTCCCTTCCTTCATCCGCTTGCTAACCATTGAGACTTCATTGGTACCTCCCAACCAATGCTATGGGTACTCTTCTTCCCCCTTAGCCCCCCGAGCCGCAAAGGGGCCACACACACACACAACCAAAAATCCTCTAGCTCCCTGCTCGCCTCGCAAGGTAGAGCCACCACTCTCTCTCAAGCTAGGTATCCCAACTCTCACAAGAAAAACCAGTCAAAATTTATGAAGCATAACCTTACCCATAACCAATGACATCCAATGCTCATCTCAACCATTTTTTTTATAGAATTGTTTCATAACTCATCCCCACTTGCACAATTAATTCGATTTTTAATTAAAATAATTTATAATTATATCCCCCTTACACTTGTTACCCTTTCCCCAATTTTCACAATTAAATCCACATTTTAATTTAATAAAAGTCAAATTCGCTCACCCATCCTAAAAGTGCTCCTAAAATAACTCCTAGTTGTCTCTTTATTCCCCTTATTTCCAATTAATGATTGACGCCTTTCTAAAACTGAGTTGAGTTAAAATAGGAATCTTCTCCTAGTTCGACTATTGTTATCTAGACTATAGATTCCTTTCTATGTGTACCCATTCCTTTAGCTTTATTCCATTATTACCTTAAATTCCAATTTGGTAATTACTTGCACATAGGTGTATTAAATCATTTTTTATATTTATTTTATTTTCCTTGATTTCTTAAATTGATTTACTTCATCCCCTCGTTATTTAATTTATAAATTTAGTTTTTAGTGTTCTTACTAACTTAGAATTAGTCTTAATTAAATTTTTAATTGCAAGGGCTTAGACTCTTATAGGGATTATAATTAATAAATTCAATCCTTAATTAATCGATTGATCCAACAATGCTCAAGATTTTACAAGGTTAATTATTCTCTCAGGGTTTTCTAGGCCACCTATATTTATTGACTCAAATTTTATTTACGCGACGTTCCCTTCAAGACACACTCTGTGATCCAAGGGTGCCACTCACCTTTGATTCAAATTTTTAATTATGTGGCGTTCCCTTCAAGATGCAATCTGTGCTCCAAGGGTGCCACGCGCCTTTGACTAGTTTTAGTAGTTATCCAACTCCTGGAGTCAACACTCCATTCGGGCGACCTTGTGAGAGACTAAGGGATTCTAAGGAATAAGGACCCTACCTTATTGCATGACCCTTAGAAATATTCGTGATTGATTGTCTCAGTCTTCCCTCACAACATCATGGACCTCTCAAACTAGGTAATCATTAACCTACAATTTGATCCACGACGGGAGTGCTAGTAGGTTGTGGCAGGGATGTTGCCACACCTCTCCCTCAATATCTAGTCTATGTGCATGACCCCTCTAATCCTTTTGTGATTCATATTAGTAAGAAATCATCAGCCCAAACCAGTACAATCCACTCCCTGATTCAATCCAGAGTCCAAAGAGGTCCATTGATTCCATCGACATCCTCAATCAGTCAAGTGTCCTGCCCTGCACACTCAGGGGAAATTCATCAATAACATCTGTCAATACATATATATCAACCAAAATAAATCATAATCCATCAAAATCATCGTAAGAATCCATAAGAGAAACAAATAACCGCATATTATAACTGGATCACTTGCACACAAGTGTCCTCAAAGAATAAGTCAATAACATGTGCTCGCAAGAGTAGGATGTTACATCAATTTTGGATCTTAGATAATAATAATATGTAGAGAGGTTCTATAGATGACAATTGTAAGTGTTCCAAGAGTATAGGAGATGTAGAGGAGAGATATATTAATATTTGTTGCAAATTTAATAGTGTACCTATAAGATATTGAGAGAGGGAAATTATAATACAAGAGACCTTAAGAAGAAGAAAATAAAGGTACAAATAGGAGAGGGAATGAAATTAAGGTAGTATGTTAGGTTATTTGTTGGAATTCCCCAGTCATATAGAAAATTTGTATCATAGGATTTGAATCCACATTGTTGATATTGACACATTGTGCCATAGGATTTTAGGCCCAAATTGGCCTTTTGTTCCATGTTTTGTGGAACATAGATACGAAAACTATAACATATGATATTTTCACTTGGGTACTCATATAATCCTACCCATAGATAGGTTCCTTATCTATTCCACTCTTTTGTTGCATTCATACATAACCTACTTGTTGATGATATGATACCTCTAAACTACTACTCTAATGTGATGGATCACCTTACTAAAGCCTCTCTCACCCTAGCATAGATGTTTGACCTCAATGGGATGTCTATCACTTAGGTGGGTTCCTTAATACTCTAATCCCCCTTGGTCTATAGTTCATGGTATCCAATTTGACTCATTTTGATCCCTTAGGGAACCTATTTGGGGAATTATCTAACTTCATGGGTACAGTTGGGGGTAAAAACCCCTATAACTATATCCATTGTTACCTTAGATGCCAAGTTATATTAGGTTCATATCCACCCAAACTCATTTGGCACATGATATTTATAAATTCAACTTGGTTTGAACCCACTTAACCATCCTTATCTTTTGGAATTGACTATACCATGGATTCCTTTAGGGTACAATGAAGGTGAATTTGCAAGTCATGTAATAGAGGGTCATTTTGGGCTTAAAACCCTACAATACATCTATATAAAAACCCATGACACACAATCAAAAGGCATGGTATGATATATTTTATATGACTTGGGTATCCTAAATACTAATCCAATGTTATCTTATTTATTGAGGTCTCTTTTTTGCCTACTTATACCCTTCTATTCCTTTTTGTAAAGTCTCTTTGGATAATTTAAGATGGAATTTTTTATCTTGAGAAACCCTAATTTATAGGTACACACTCAAGTTAACTAATAATATCTTCCCACCTCCCTCAAGCCCCTAAGGATTCTTACACCTATCATATCCAACACCTATATAGTTTCCCCTTTGGTCAGCTTGGTTCCAATCTTGTAGGTTTGATTGACTCATCCTACATCATCTTCATTATCATATATCCACTCATACCTTGGAAATTTCAACCCTAAACCTTAAGGGAGGTTCCATCACAACTAGGGAAAGGGGGGTATCATCCCCTCTAAGGGCACCAATTCTATCTGTTTTGCATACTTAATTAATTTATATTTTCAATAATATATATAATGTTATTAGTTATAGTTCATATATATCTCTATATTGAATATTGGGGCAAGTACTCTCTTGTAGGAATTTAATTTGAGTGTGTAGGTCATACCAATATGTGGATCAGTCTTCGAGGTCTATCACAACTCTTCATTTCATCCTAGAAATATTCGTCATATAGAACAAGAAAAGTTGGGTAATTTCTCTTCCTTCTGCTCTTTCTATTTTCAACATTAGGGTTTTAGTCGATTGAAGGAATTGTCGGTTAATTAACCTTAGTTAGTTATCCTATTTTTTTAACTAATTTAATGGTAAAACCTATTAGAAAATAACCTATATCCATAGGTTATCATTAAAAATGATCTCAAGGTCCTAATCGATCTAGTCGCTCACACTTTTATCTTCATCCAACGCTTTTGTATTATCTTAGAGTTTCTTGGCTTGGCATTGAAACCAAGGGGGGAACACACTCTACTCTTTCCCCCATTTAGTAGCATGTTTGTGCTTAGGTGGTATTCCAATCCTATCCTCATGTTATTTTTGGTATCCTCTCCTCCCTCTCTTTCCTCTCTTGGATATTTTCATGATATCCCACTCAACCTTATCATTCAACAAGAATTTATAGTGATGAAATCGAATTTCCCAAAGGTGTCACCCATTATTGAGGTTATTATTTATGTACATGTACTTGTATCCCCCTCTATCAAGGTGATCTTATCCCCTTATGAAGGAATAAGGGGTAAATTCCTCCCCATGACTCTAATCAAGGGGAGAGTTCACACTCTCCATCTAAGGACTTATTCATATTAGGATCCTATCTTGCTTCCCTCCAAGGAAATATTTGGAGATAGATGGGCCTCCCTTTCTCCCATTTCCTAGGTGGAGCCATGACCTATTACCTCATTATGCTTGAATCCATTTATCATTAATAATTCTATGATGATTACACATGCCCTACCATAAATACCAATCCACACAAGCCAGGTATGTGTACAGCCACATCAATACCAAACCTAAACAATCTTTGAATGTTGGGAAAGGAAATATTAGTGTCCTTACCTAGCCTTCAATAGGGACCCTCCCCAAGCATAATCCAAGTTTTCATGACAACATTAACACAACCTGGTATCCAATTACACATCCCAACATACATACCACAAAAAATACACAGCCCAACAATCCCCCAAGGATAATGTTACATCCCAAATTTCTCCTAGCCACAAGAATAAGTATACCCTCCAACAACCTCCCAAACTCTTGGGAAATTATTCTTCCCAATCATGACACCTTAATAGAATTATTTTCCTCAACTATTTGGATAAGTATTTATGGAATCAATATCCCAATCCTCAACTACTATGCTTCACGGGGTGGAACCCAATCATTAGTGTCAACACCAACCTTCCCTTATTTAACTTAATATATATTTTTTATTCAAGTATGGGGAGTGGCACTAGGGTTCCACCTCATACATACAACATATGTTTTTTTGGAGGATACTATAATCAAAACCCATGCCTCGACAAAATAAGGAGGTGCACAACAAAAATAACTTATTTTGATCATATTTTTAGACAACCATTTCTCCCTAGATCATGCAAACATCACTTCCTCCAAATTTACCTAAACTACCCAAGTTCATGGGTGATATGGGATAATATACTCAATCCCATTTAGAGGTTTTCACCATATCGTATTATGAGTTCATAGAAAATAATAACATCTTCGTTAATAATTTTCCATTCTCTATAATCGATGACACCCTTTACTAGTTTCATTGACTCCCTCAAGGGTTGTTCTATGATCTATGCTTATTATCATGTTATGTCATCCATTACTTTGACATGCTGGGACATGATGACTCTAGCATGTTCACCCTCATGGGCCTCAATCAAGAAGTCATGGAAACTTGTTCAATATTAATACTATTATGGTGTAAGGATTTGCATAATTTCACATCAAATATCCATGGAGATACTCTTTATAAAAAAATTCACATAGGCCCTAAACTAAGAAATAAATCCAAAGTGTATTTTGAATACCTTGAAAAAATAGAACATGCCATCAACTTCCCCTTGGAATTGAGAATATATACATCAAAGTATCTATGGAAGAATAAAAATAAACAATCTAAACTCCACATATATAACTAAAATCCAATCTAGGCCATGTGGTCATAGAGGTGCACCCACATAAAATCAAGACTCAAACCATCCTCCATATCGATGCAAAGGATAAAAATTACTCATATAACTCAACCATCAATATGTGGTGAAATCACCACAAGAGAGACATGCATAAGACCAAATATTTCCAAAAAATCAAATAATGAAACATAGGAAAATGTTAAACTATCCAACCTTCTATACCCAAAACAACTATCATAGAATATAATTCCAAGCTTGGGATATACAAGAACCCTCTTGATGGGCTTCCTAATAAATGCATATTGAGGCCCATGTTTTTTATGTTATGATCTCTTTTGTAATCCATAATACCTACTTTGACCATGATTAATACAAATGTACTGGATTTTGTGCAATTGGATATTAATGAGATGATTTTGATGATTGAGTGTGTGATGTATCTTAGTCTAGTTATGATTTTGATAATTTTATGCATGTTTAAGGATGTATTAACCCATTTCTCAAGTAGGTTGAATTTCAGGAGGATCATTCACCAACATCTAGATGAGAGAAAAAGGGGGTCATGTCCCCTATTCAACCTCCGAGGCACACCAAGCATTCAATGACCTAAGGCACCAAATCCAACATCATATCAACTCATTTGTTTTTGTTGATGGAGGTCAATATAGAAGGGGATTTGATCGCTAAAACATATGCCCTTGATTATAGGCATATTGAGGACAAGATCCCTTCAATCAAGGACCAATTGAAGGGATGATTGAGGCAACCGTTTTACATAAATATGAGGTAGGGTTTATCCTTAGATTAGTCTTTCTATTTTTGAGAATTGAGAACTCTACTAGAGATAATGTTATAGCCTTAATTTCCACGCTACAGGGCCAGAAGGGAATCCACCATAAGATGGAATCCAAGACACATCTATAGCTTAGTAATTGGGTCAATTTTTGGGGTCATCACGGGTCATACATGGGATAACAAGGGACAATCATCATTGGTCAGATATAATGCAACCAACGATCACCTCTACAACCTTCTACATTCATGGAGTTTCAAAGAGGTAAGCGAGGGATGATTTGGTTATTCATGGAATGAGTCTTGGAACTCACATCATTCGAGTATCCATTGGTCTCTAGAATATATAGAAGCTCTCCCAAGCCTCTTCCAAGGATCTATATAAAGAAGGAAAGTCTTGAGGATGAGAAGGAAGAATCATTTGCATATTTTTGTTGTCCAAATGCAGAGGTTCTTCTCCATCTACAAAAACCACAATCATATTGCCTAGTTTGGTTAAGAAGCTGAGGAGGATCAAGGAGCAAGGGGACAAGGGGAATCCATGTACACTAAAAGGTATGGAATTTATGTATTTCCATTATTCAAATTAGTATATCATTGGTTTTCCCCTAAATATGTTTGTATCTTATTTACAAATGTTTAGATCTAGTCTCATGTTGCATAGATCAAGATAAATCTAGTAGATTTGGATTTCCTAACACCAGAAGAGAAATTGTATTGGTAGTTGTTTGTCTCCTTGTGTATAGGAAGCAGATTGCAAGATCTGGAGCTTAGTAGTTGCATCAGTTGGATACACGAGGAAAAACATCGATTGAAAATTTATGATCACAACCCTTCTTGGTTAAAACAAAATGAATTCACTTAGATATAGGGAGAACCATTAGAGGTCTAGCCCCATTATTTGTCTAGGATCAATGGGTATATCCTAGGGAGATATAACTGAACATATCGTTTATATTTCTCTATAACAGAGATGGTGACTTCGTAATATAATTAATCAAAGTGAAAAAATTGCATTAGCATCCTTGCATTGCTTGGTTAGGTCAAGAGTCATAAACACTATAAATGTTTCATTCATTTCCCTTTGAAATAAGAAACAACCACAAAAGGAATTGCATAATCTAAAATCTAATAGACATCTTTCTTTCTTAGTGAACCAACATTAGATAGGCTTAGGGACTTGGAAAATAATTGTAGAGTAAACTCTTCAAGGCCACCAAAACAAAACCTACAAGTCATTAATGAGTGTAAAATCCATTTTTGCAACCAGTGTGTTAGGAAGATCCTCTAACATAGGAGTTAAGCACAAGTTCACATCGGGGAAAATACGTATACGGTATCACTTCGACTACTACATATACAAGGTTTCGTTGGTGCCATGATCCTGTGTGAGATAATGACTTCAAAGCTTCAAGCATAGTTACCTTTCCCTTACGTGTGGTTGGAACTACGATTGTTCACCCAATCATTGATTGTGAGGTGGTAGCCTTAGTCACCATTCCTAGGTAGCTACAGAGGTGACTACAGGTGGGACATTGCTATAGTACCCGAGGAAGATGTTTGTTCACAATCTCATTTCCCTCGAAGGGTGTCCTCTTTAATAAAGGGTGATTGTACCGGCTAGGGTTGTTTCACATTGATCATTGTAACTACTCCTCATACTCTCTCTAGCCAATATTGTGGGGACTTCATCTCCCTCATAGGTTTGGTTTTTGGAAGGCCCCACGAGCCATTGGTTTTATTTCTATTGATGTAGATTTGATACGGGTGTGCTCTTTGATTCCAAGTCTAGATCGGCCTTAAGTTGGATTTTGTTTTATTTTCGCATATTAGTTTCAGCGTGGATGAATCACCATGTCGATATCATCAATTCTAAGGAATAGAGCCCATTATGGAGATACAACCACCTCTCAATTAGCATGATATAGGTGACCAAGAATACGAAGAGTCCCATATTTGGTTTCAAGAGATTAGTTTGGTTGAAGTGGAAGTTGTGGATGAAATTCCTCCACCAAACTTTAATCCTCCCTTGACTGATCTTGAAGAACCCATACTTATCTAGGTAAGGGAACCTTTTAGTGAAACTTTTTAATTGTTTAGTGATCCTCACACCATGTCAGGACCAAGTATTTCATCAAGTGTGGGTGAGCCACCAATCCCATCCATAAGTGGGATTGGAGGCATCCCCATGATGTCCACATTTCCTTCCCTGAGCACCATTGAACCTGCATTTTCTATGCCTTTTTCTATGGGTCCCTTGATCTGGGGGACACCGGTCATGTCTTCATTTCCATTCATCAGAATACCTAACATTCCTACACTCATCCCATCCATTTAGATTCCCACATTTGGGTCTTCTTCTTGTGGGGGTGTGAGCCTTGGTTTTAGCATGGGGGGTGGATTTCCTTCCACCTACACCATTTGTATGAGCGGCATGATGTCATTAGGGGATGTTCTACCTTTTGGATGGCATATTCCTAGTGGTTTTGGGGATTTACCTAGTCAAGTTGGGGGTAGAAAAATTTTAGGAGGGTTCAACTTCCCATGGTTTATCACACCTTTCCCTAGGGAACATACCTTGGGGGAAACGTTTCATAGTGGGGAGACTTTCCCTTTATTAATACCTCTGGTTCTTCCCTGGGACTAGTTTCGGGAATAAATTTCCTTTAGGGTCTATACCTACCCTCCGGGGAAATCCCCTTAGGGGTAATTTTGGTGTTGGGAGAAGTCATGCTCCCAAGAGTGCCACCATCCCGAGGGACACTTACTCTTATGGAAACTCTTAACCTTCTGTTAGTATGAATGTATGGGTACCACAAGGTTCACCTGGGATAGAAAATACTTCATCTCCCTCCCAGTATTCATTTTCTCATACATCATTTCCTTTCCTTGCAACGTTAGAATTACCCAATTTTTCATGTTTGACAAATGACCCTATTTCCCACAACCCATCATGGTCAGTTATGCATGCAAAGATACCATCAGACATCCCCAAATTCGAAGGAAAACCATGAGAAGACCCCTCCACACACACCATTACATATCACTTGTGGTACTAATCCAATTCCTTTATGGATGATAGTGTGAGGTTTCATATTTTCCTGAGATCACTAACCAGAAGTGCTGCCAAATGGTAGATTGAATTAAGAGGTGCTTCCTTTAATATTTTCAACGACTTGGAAATGTCATTTCTAACGAATTACTAATTACCCATACGGTATGATATAGGAACATAGCTCTTGAAATCATTGTGTCAAGATACTTCCACTCACATTTATGATCATATCCATGAGTAGCGACAAAGTCGTAGGACGATCAAGACCCAGATCCCAGATAATCTCTTGATGGAGTGGTTCACCAATTCTCTCCTACCAACCATTTCCAAGGATGTAGCTATGTCCGAGATGACTATAGGAGAGCAAGACATCATGTATTCCCAACACTTGGAATTGATTTAATCTCAGTCAAGCACCCTTTATGATATTATCCTGCATGCTCCTCTACCATAGAACTCCATGCTGATGGTGTGGTTGGTTATTTTTCCCATGTCATTGTGGGCCATTTAGTTGACCATATGGGTCATATGTATATCTCATCACACCCGTCAACTTCTA